>VZRU01008030.1:0-44674 GCA_013398155.1 Pedionomus torquatus
GGCCGGGGCCGGGGCCGGGGCCGGGGCCGGGCCGGGCGGGCTCTGGGACCGCCGGGCGGTGGCTCCGAGAGACAAACCCGCGCTCTCAGAAAAATTTAAGTCACTTCAAAAAATACTTGGCTCCGTAAAAAGGCTATATATTAGGAAACTCTTGAATGTTTCCTTCCTAAGTGTCTACAAGATGTGAGCTAAATTATACAAAACTAGTGTATATATTAAAGGGATTGTTTAATCACAGAAACATAAGAAATGACTGAAAAAGATTATTTTTTAAAATGTTTTCTCTGTTCTCTGAAAGTTACCCTGAATGCTCCCTCCTGTCAACTGCCTGATTGATGTCCGCTGTAGTGTCAACTTTGATGTATTCTAATAGGTTATATGTAATAATTATAGCTAGCTATGCTTCTGCAGGCAATTAAAAATTGGTTTCTGCTAATTAAGCGTCTGCTGCCTAGTTTTTAAAAAGGCAATGCCTCGATGTGCATACGACGTGACAAATCTTGAAGCGTGTGTGGCTACAACAAGCAGATGAAGTAATCCCTGCAACCGCTTCTTGAAAGGGAGTTTTAAGGAGATGACAAGGATAATCAGGACACTGCTTCCAATGTAGCCCTAAACTTCTGCAGACTTGGGAGTTTACGTGGGATGTGTCCAACTTGCTTCATTGTCCGTGTATCTTCCATAAAGATACAAGTATTCTTGTTCAAGAAATACGTTTGATTAAGTCACCAAAGTGACTTTGCTTCTGATCTCCAGCTCCCGCTGGGGCCTGCCCTAAATCCAGGAGGATAAGGTACTTATTTTGCGATTTGTCAGGAGCATTTTAATGTGTAATTACATGTGGTGGTAGCAGTTTGGAAAGAGAGAGGAGAAGTAAGAATATAATTGTTATGCTTTTATATAGAAAGCATTTGAGTTGTTTCTGTGTGTTGGATACCTCATAAGAAGAAGATTTATGAAAAGTTGCACATTTAAAGTAGATGCATTTACACATTTAAAGTAGATGCATTTGCATTGTTATTGTAGGGCCAAGAATTGTACTTAAAGCATGATATTTACCTTATTTGCTGTCAGTGAAAGTACCACACAAGAATAAAAGTCCAATTATATCCCTAAAATAAGTTTTTTGATATTCCTGTGGCTATGATTTTGTTTCACCCCTACTTCTATTTTAGAAGGAGCCAACATTTTTTGGTTTTGTACAATGCAAAAAAAAGTTACGCTTCTGCAGAGGCAGCATCTTTTTCTGTTCTGAGAATATTTGTATAAAACTTCAAAAAGCATTATTTTGCCAGCATGATACTGGATTAAATGGTAACATTCCTAAGATCTTAATGATGGAGTTTGTTTCAGACACTTGAGAGAAAAAAACTTGGGAGAAAAATAAATTTTAAAATCCATACAGTACCCCAAAAATATCATGTGGTGGTGTTCCACACCTAATGACTATCTCACTGATATGGAGACATGCCTTTAGATCTTCCAGAAACAAATCCATCAAGAATGTATTTTTTTTTAGTAGTTCAAAGTTCTGTAGTATATCGCATTAAAGAAAATGAAGAACTAATCTGAAAACTCGGTTTGTTGTTGATTCTAACACAAACCCCCTCAGTCCTCTGAAGATTACTGCGCTGTATATGAGGTCTCTGTATGTGATGTTAAAATGGACTGTGTTTTTTGTTTAACAGAACAGTCTACAAACAAATAGTCGTTTGTAATTAAGTGGGTCTTTTGAAATCATGTATATCGTGCCTTCACAAAACGCTACAGATTCGTAGTAGACAATAATAATCTCACAGAAGTTTGCATAGCTTCAAAAAGGCAGTTTCCATGCGTCAAGGGAAGGCATAATACATTTTTCAACCTGGTTTTGAAGATTTAGGGACTAACTTGTTCAAATAAGATTTAGATAATCATGTCATGTTTGACATTTCTTTCTGTGTATTTTGTGTAGAAACTTGTTTTTAATTGAGATTCTGAGTGATGCAGAATAGCTTTCCAATAATTTACCCAACTGGATTTTGGGTCCCTAACACTTAAAACGTTGAAAGTATGTGTATAATTTTGATGTATTTTTGATGTATAATTTTTGTATTTTCAGTTGCAAAGTCTTCCAGAGCGTTAGACAAACTTTTATGATGTCTTTAACAAACGGGTCTTGTATTTGGTGTTCTGAGATATCTGAAAAATAGCTAAATGTTTGCATTCATATGACTTTTTTTTTATTATTTTATTTACACATCCTTTATTTTTCTTCTGTCAGAATTTCTCCACTTAAAACAATGTAGAAACTGTTCTGCAATGAACAGATGAACACAGGAGAATGCACTCTTGCTCTGGACTTGTACATGTTCACAGATTTGGATAGATTTAAGAAGTTGGTGGGAAATAATCTCAGTGCCAGTCATATTGATGGTAATTTAGCTGGTCTTTAATGATGACAGAATGTCAGAAATATTCTGATCAAGGGGAATTTTAAAGTAATTCTAGGTAAGTTTAAGACTTGATCACAGTTTATATAATTCCCTGGAAAACTTCCCCTTTTGATGCAAGGTCACTGAGGCTAACAGGGAAAGGAAAAAAACAGTGGCAGGAGAGGGAAGCTGTACATCTGTAATCCAGAAATCAGGTGCACAGTTTTAAGCATAGTGATGATTGATGGGATGATTATTATTATTCCACGACTGGAAGCTTTTAAAGGATGATTTGTTTTGTATGGTATCTATTTACTTTATGTGTTTATATATGTATATATAAACCAGAGTGTCTTTCAAGCACAGATCTGAAGCAGGAATTGCTCCAGGAAGTTCCCATGCCTTTCTATTCAGAGGATCAAATTAGAGGACCAGACAGTGAAAATAAGTTTCTCTTGTGGTGAAGGAGTTCAATCCCTTTTTCTCAGGGTAAATCCTTCTTAACTTGGGATTCATTATCCACCATCTGGACCAGAAGATTGAATTGTCATAGTGCTATATTCATTGTGACAATATTTTCTTCTCTTTCTAAATCCCCTCTGCCTCCCCCAAAGTGGTAGTTAGACAGACTGGACTAGTGCAACCAGGAATGTCTGTTGCATTTTAGAAAGCAGAGCTACTGCCCATTCTGTGTTTTTAAGAACCCATGAAAAATGTTTGCTTAGTATTCCTGGAGATGACCACTGTCATGTGAAGCTTTTTCATCCTTTACATCTGTTTACCATGAAATATTATGCATTGTAATATTATTAACATTTATGTTCCTAAAAATAATGGTTCAATACTATGGAAGTTTTCAGTTCAAGGCATTCTGTACCAAGCAGGAGGCCTCTACCTAGAATTGTATTTGCTGCTTTGGACCAAACAGGTTGATGAAATAAGCAAAAAAGTGATGTTGAATTCTGTCAAAAGCTAGATTGCAGGGCAATTCTTTGTCAAAAAGAATTCAAAAAACAGCTTTGTCAAGAACAAACAACAATTCTGTCAAAAACAGGCAGAAGTGATGCCTTTTCGTTATGTTCTATGCTTATCAAATCTGGTGTGGTTTAGTAAGGTTATCCTCAGTTGGTTCTCACTGCTAGGTAGCATTTCACTACAGTCTTCCCTTGGACAGAAATACTTACTATGTCCCCCGACATGCTGGGTGTGTTTTCTGGCTGATAGCAGAGGGGTTTATATCTCCTTTTTTTGCATAGAGCTAGATTCTGCGCAAAGGTTTCCTCTGCCGAAAGCCACCTTGAATTTCTACCAGTCAAAAGTCATCCCGTCTCACCAATGCTTAATGGAATTTATACATTATATGGTCACAAATTTTCAAGCATTTTTAACAGCAGGGTTTCACTGTAAAACGCAAATCTGTAAAGAAACAGCATGTTCACTTCCTGAAATGCAGATCTGCTGACTTTCTTGCCATTTTGTTTGGTGAGAGGCCTTGGGTCTTGCTATCTGCAAACCAGGATGTTGTTCATGCAGAAGTGCTAAGCCTAGGACTGCAAAAAAAGTCTGAACTAAAGGTGACAGAGGGTGGGGAGAATATAGTGAAGACTCTTGCTCCAGGCTTGGGCTGCTACGTGGGCGGCACCTGAATGATTTGGATTCTCATTTAGTTACAAAGGGCATTTTGGGTTCCCTCAACTTTGTTGGAACAGACAGGGAGTTCTTGAAACTTAAAGGGATTCTGGGGCCTCTTTGAGAGTCAAGGCAGGTAGCTCCGTTTCAGATCTGGAAATACCAAAATGTGAAATAATTAAGCAAATCCTTTAGAAAGCTTAGCAGAGGTTTAAGTACAAATGTAAATCCCTGAAAAGCTAAGAGAGTCAAAAGCCTGCAGAGTTTGCTAGAAGCTGTCCAGTTCGACTGAATATGCTCAGATTTGATGGGCAGAACATCTTAAAATGTCACATCTTATGGAGAAGCAGAACAACTGGCTTTTTAGGAGAGAATACTTTCCTCCTCCTCCTGTGATTGCTGTTGCTAACATTTTTTAAATGCCAGTTTTTCCCAGGAGGTAAGAGAGATTAAACAGCACCTGCTTTTAATAATCCACCTGAGTGCTTGCTGCTAAAACATGGCCTGGATTTGCGTAGATGCTTCATTAAGGCTCACCACCTGCCTTTGATATCTGGCTTTAGCATAGGCTCCCTCTGTGATCATAAGATTTCATTTAAGGCAGAATTTTCAAAGGTGTCATCTAAGTAACCTAGGTGCCTGCATTTCATTTTGAGAGAGGCTTAATCACTCGTGGCTGGATTCTCAAGGGGCCTTTGAAACCTAGAAAACATGATAATTTTTAATCAGTTTTTAGAAGTCTGCTTTCAGATCCTGCAGAGGAGACTGGAAATTTCGTTACTGAGTTCAATGGGATATAGGTTAAATCCAAATAATGCATTGATGCCTCCCTCTTTAAGTTTTTTCTATGCCTTTGACCTAGCAGCAGAGAGTGAAACCTCTTTGATGCGATCTGTACAGCCATTCTGTAAAGTGTAACAACTTGCAGTGATGTGTGTTTTATAATGATCTTTTTCATCCTTGCTGCAGCTGAGACAAGGATGAAATACAACAGAATCTGTGAATAATTAAACATAAATGCTATGATGAAATTTAAAAAATTCATCTCCCTAAGTGAGAGGAAATACTCAAGTAATTCATGCAGGTACATATAGCACACTAATTCTGTGACCCAAAGGTATTTAAAAATAAAGTTGATGGATTCCATGAATACTGGTGGGAGAAGAATGAAAACTAAATATAGATCAGTGTTGTATCATGTTCATTTTAATTTGGTGGATTTTTGTACTACTGCCAAACTGGGTGTTTGAGCTTCTATTTACTCCATCTCCAGCTTTTTGTCCTTTTACCTTCTTTTACGCTGGAGGGAGTTAACACAACTAAACCTGTTCTTTGTGTATGATGAGGGGGAGTTCTGACCTCCTATTTCAGCAGAAGAAGCAAATTATATTAGAAGAAGTGACTGGGTCTTAGTTATAGAAAATAAGGAGGGTCTGTAAACCTGCACTTTTTGCTCACGTGATTGCTCACAGGATTGCCAAACTAATTCAAGGTGCTCTCTTGGGCAGTTCCATAAATCAGATGTTGTTTTAAAATAAATTTGTTTAAAATATTTCAGTATTAAGTTCTTCATGTTTATCATCATATTTCTGAACCTTTGATCTTATGCCTTCAGGCTTTTCTTCAGCTGAAGGCTAGATAGTTACTTAAAAAATAATTATAGAATCATAGAATGGTTTAAGTTGAAAGGGACTGTAAAGATCATCGAGTTCCAACCCCCGTGCCATGTGCAGGGACACCTCCCGCTAGACCAAAATGGCCTTTGATAGCTCAAAGCCCCATCCAGCCTGGTCTTGAACACTTGCAAGGATGGAGCATCCACAGCTTCTCTGGGCAGCCTGTTCCAGTGTCTCACCAGCCTCACAGGAAAGAATTTCTTCCCACTATCTAACTTAAATCTTCCCTCTTGAAGTTTAAAACCATTCCCCCTTGTCCCCTCACTACACTGCCTGACAAAGAGTCCCTACCCATCTCTCCTGTAGGCTCCGTTCAGGTACTGGAAGGCTGCTATAAGGTCTTCCCAGAGCCTGCTCTTCTCCAGGCTGAACACCACCAGCTGTCTCAGCCTGTCCTCACAGGAGAGGTGCCCCAACCCTCTGATCATTTTTGTGGCCTTCAGGCAAAAGAATCATAGAATCATAGAATGGTTGGAGTTGGAAAGGACCTTGAAGATCATCGTGTTCCAACCCCCCTGACATAGGCAGGGACACCTCCCACTAGACCAAGTTGCTCAAAGCCCTATCAAGCCTGGCCTTAAATACCTCCAGGGATGGGGCATCCACAGCCTCCCTGGGCAGCCTGTTCCAGTGCCTCACCACCCTCACAGTAAAGAATTTTTTCCTAATATCCAATCTAAATCTCCCCTCTTCCAATTTAAAACCATTACCCCTTGTCCTATCACTACACTTCCTGACAAAGAGTCCCTCTCCTGCTCTCCTCGAGGCTCCCTTCAGATACTGGAAGGCTGCTAGAAGGTCTCCCCAGAGCAAATCAGATAGAAGTTCTGATTTGGTTACATAATTTCAGATGGTTTAAGAATAAATTGTGGCAATGGTAGAAAAAATGATAATACGGCTAACAAGGTTGTCACCTGGATTATGCTCTTTTTTGATTCAATTTGCTAAAAATATTTGTATTCAAGTAAAAGTAGTCATCCAGAATACTGAGCTCCTTTGTTTCTAGCACTGTGAAGTTAGTTGGACTGGATCATCTATGCAATGGGAGAACCGTGCAACAATTTTTACAAGACTGCACCTTTTGTGAATTACTCTTTCAGCAGTGCAAAGAGTTGATTTGTCTGTTCATTGGTAATGAAATAGATTAGATTGAACCACTACACTTTTTTCTTAGAGGGATTAGAAGTGTAAAAAAAAGACTTTCATGTCAAGAACTTTAATTTCAGTTCTAATCAATTTACATCTTAATTACAAAGCAGTGATTCTCAAATTCTTAAAAAAATTCAAATATTTAGGTTTCTCTGTGGTTTGGTTTTTTTTCTTTTTACCAGAAAGGTTTGTAAAATGAAGGTGTAGCTTTTTTGTACATTTCTGTATTGACGAAAATGGGGCAGTACTGCACAAACCGTGCAGGCTGAATATACAGCAAACACGTTAGGAACTCTGTGTATGCTGGTTAAGTAAGTGCTAAGTATTTCTGTCAGCCAGAAGGTGGTAGCAGAATTCTCCCGTAACAGCTCTGAACTGTGTTCCAGCAGGCCTTCTCTATACAAAGTGTTTTTGAAATGCAGTTCAGAAAACATATTTTTTTTAGTAGCGGGAACAAATAGCATTGACATTTTTTTTTCATTTGGCAGCATCTTTAAGTAGAAGAGTGTCTGCACTTACGCCTGGGATGTCATGCATCAGGAATGCATGTGAGATCTGTTACTTGGGGTTTGTCTCTGTTTTTTTGCAATTGTAATTATGATTTTTACAGACTTTTTAATGCCAAAGGGAGCCATTCGTGGGATGAAATGACAAGAGATTTGTTTTGCTCTTGGTATCACAAGACTGGAAGATGTCAGTTTCATGAGAAGACCAGATAACACATTACTTCCATCCACAGGAATTCTGTCATTCTTTCACAGATAGGAACACAAATGCAGAGAATATTATCCATCGTCTGGGATTGATGCAGCGCTGCAGTCATACTCTTAACAAGTCTTAACGACTTGAAGATGCAAAGGCATAAATTGTATTACTGTGTTTTATTATTTTGTGAGGGCCTTGTGATGCTCATGTGACCCCCTGGTAAGTCAGTTCCCTGTGCAAATAGCCATTCCTATTTCAGCAGAGACACTCTTCATTGCTGAGAGAAACTTGTAAGGAATGCAGGCTCTGGAGCACAGCCTGACCCTCATTTTCTTCTGAACCATTGTATCACAGCTCTGATGATACCCAGTACTCCTCTGCAGACTTCTTTAAGAAATTGTTCTGTATCTTAGAGATAGTTTCTATGGTAACTATAGTCATGGAGGTTTTTTAACTTACTGGACAGTTTGGAAATGGAGGGAGCAGAGTTTTAATTTGACATTAGGAAGAGTCACCACAATAAAATACGCTGGAGAAATGAACCATTCTGTGCTTGATCTGTTTATCAATAAACTGAAGCAGCAGTTCAAGAAAGCATCAGTCTCACTGCCTGGCTTCTAAGGCAAGAAGGCTGGAGCTGCTGGAGCTACACAGGAAAGCAAAGAAAAAGGAAGAGCCCTGGAGCAAGCCCCACTATTCTTACAATTTTGTAACTGATAGTCATCTTAAAATCAGCAGCTTTGTGGAGTGACTACAGCTTTCATAGTCTCTTCCTGCTGAAATTCTGACAGAGAAAAACATTCACTCAGTATTTTGACAATAGAGCATTATTTCCCATGTGTCCATCTCCCTGTTTCTTGTTCTTCACGGTATGAATATAAAATTGTCTGGGGCAGTGTATATAGGACAGCTTGTATGGAATTGGTAGTGGAGCCACAACAATTACAGTGGTGAAGATACTCAATGAGCTGATGAGAGCACAGCAAAAGATGACTGGAAATGCAAATTTTGGGTAAACAGAGATACAAATACAGATATGGACTACAGATACCAGGATACGGATCCAGGAAGCATAGCATGGCTAAAAAGACCCAATATGTATGTATTATGTGGAAAACGTGCCAAGATATTGAGATAATCACAAAGTTCAGACATCTGTTTTGCACATATGCAGGGAAGGCATATTCACGGGTAAGGTGTCTTTTAGACAAAAATGTAGGTATTGCAAAGATGCCAGAAGTAGAACTGCTTGTGGATTACATCGTGACACCTGGGCATCTAAAAAAAACCCAGAATACTTTTGCCAACAGCCCCGTTTTCTGTCGAGGCAGGAACCAGGAGAGAGTTAACCCAAAATGAACTTACTCAATTAGAATACAAATATTTGTGTAATTAAGAATAAATTTCCTTGGATTATACTTAGAGGTCATCACCAGTTTTCTGTCTGTATTTAACTGTTTCCTCTCAAAAGAAGGAGACAAAATGTTTATTTTGGGGAACCAAAACAATGATACGATATAAAAGCAAGGTGATGAAGGAAAAGATGTTAGTAGTGCAGTGCTCTGGCATTTTTCAGCAGTTGCAAACAATACATTATTCTTCTTTTTCTTTGCAATGTAGGGGAAAAAAAGACACCGTTACTAAAAATGCTTTGCGAATGTGGAATTCAGTTCAGCATAGTACTGAAGTGCACAGTGACTGCCCTTTCAAATGCGCAGGGTATGAAAGCATAATTTTTAGATAGGCACAAGTGAATATTTTAGAAATCGTATGTAATTTTTTTATATCCAAGTCTGAGAGAAGTCCTAATGAAGCTCAAAGTTGTTACCAGTTGCTTTAAATTGGTAGCTGGCATCTCCTTTGAGATTATTTTATCTTTGTGTAATGCTGAATGACTGCTGAAAAACTGATGTTCTTTAAGATGCCATATGTTGGACACCAAATTAATTGGGGTATCTGAACTCTATTAGTCATCTGAAATGTCTCGGTCTGTATTTCCTGCTCTTACTGCCTTATTAATGTGGTTGTGGCAGGAGAGCAAGAGGGCAGAGGAGGAAGTGGCAGTGCAGTTATTTGTGGGTAATGGTTCCATCTGGAGAGCAATGAGCACCACTACTCTTGCAAAGTGGCTGGAGTATATGAACCTGCTGTGGAGTCGCTTTCGTAGAAATTTCCTTTTTTCCTATTGCAGTAAAAAGTGGAAAAGACCATGCTCTGTAAAGCATCCTCTGCTGACCCCTTTGAAATATTCCTTCGTTGCTGGCAGCAAGAAACCAAATGAGGAATGGGGAGACCCAATTGCTGCTTGTTCTCCACACAGCTCCTTTTTCCCTTTGTCCTCTAGCACTGCTGGAAGTGGAATCTGTAGCCTGTGTATATTTAAGTGTAAATAAATGGATGTGTCAGTCAGTGAGAAATTTTAAAAAGGAGGAAAGCTGTGCAATTGATCATATGTAACCAATATGAGGAATGAAGTGCTGAAACTGCTGACACTGATCCTCTTGTCAGGCATGAGTAATTTGAAGTAGAACTGGCAAAACCAGGGTACTTGTAGTTTTAGCTGCCTGGCTGGACTCAGTTTTCCAAAGGTGCAAATAGTTGTATGACCAGGTGTTTATAAAAACAATTGATTATTGCATAGAGTTTGTGAGCAGGCAATCAATTACTAGAGGTCTAAAACAAAGTATTAGTATTTTGGGGAAAGACATCCTTGTCTTCAGATCTTCAGATCCTTGTCTTCAGGGATCTCCAAGATCCTTGTCTCCTCCTTGTGGTTGGAGAATAGACCCCAGTGGGTGCAAATGCATTGCACACAGAAGTTTTACTGTGCAATAAAAGACCATAACGGCTTTGGAGTAGCTCTCTGAGCAGGTGCTCCTCTGGAGAACAAGGGATATAATGGCCTTAGGATGATCTCAGCACCATAGGTCTGAACAAAAACAGTGTTGTGCAGCAGTACATGGCAGTGGATATACTTCTGAGCAGTGAGAACATGTGAACTTCACAGTGTAGTCTGAGCACAGCAGCACCTGCCTGAGGATGTGTTTGTGTTCTAGATAAACTGACAGTCAATATAAAAGGCATCTTGTGTGATTAGATTGACAATAGATTTTCATAATTTTGAGTTTATTTGGTGAAATTGTCTGAGGTTTTCTTCCCGGATTGTTCCTCTACAGTTGATGGAGGTTTCCTTTCCATGTCATTTGTCTTTATTACAGTGTGCCACGATCCCTGCTGAACATCCTCAGAAAACTGTGGCAGGAGCAAAATGCACACTACAACCCATTTCTGACGTTAAGGTGGTGAGATGTGTATTTTCCTTACAATCTTCTAGTAATTTGAGTTACTATTCCACATTGGAAAAACAATCGCATCAGTAAGAGCTGTGAGATTTCCCTGTTTTCAGTTATGTGAATGCCACCCTTCCTGAAGTAATAATCTCTCGTTAACCTTACATTTGCTGCTCTTTCAGGTTTCACAGCCAGAACTGACACTGCTGACAGCTTGATAAACTGTTTGCCACTTACAATGGCTTTGCCTCTTCCAGAAACACGCTTTTCTGCGTATACTCACTTTGAAGAACCCCTCTGATATTAATCTCAAGCTTCTGTGCAAATTAGGCAGCCTTTGCCGCTGCAAAGTTACCAAGGTTAAAAAATGTGAAATTCTGTCCCCAAAAAATACTGTCTGTAATAAAAGAATGGTTTGTGTGGAAGAATAGTTTTGCAGCACTAATACGGGTGCACCTTGATATAGGCCTTGGTTTCAGGTATGGGTTTTGGCAGTAAGGTGATGCAGATGAAGATACAGTTTGCAGGTTAAATCATAGCTTTTCATTTCATTATCTGCTTTGATAATTTTCTACTTTTTAGATAACTTGGTGACAAATTTACCGACAGGTGGTGCTGCTGCACTAAATCCCGTGTATTCAGTCTTGATTTGGGAGAGGAATGCTGGCACTTGTATTTCAACAACCCAGCAATTTCTCAGGCTCTAAGAAAAATATTATGAAATATTACTCGGGTATAATCTTTTCCATGTATTCCTGGGAACATAATTACAATAATGAATCAGGATCTTTTATTATAACAGTATTATTGTGCTTGTATATAACATCTCTCAAAACAATTAGACTCATCCCACATGGGAAAAATCTTGGACTCTCTGACTCTCCTTGCCATAGTCTCTTGTAATATGGAATGAACATTTTATTTAATACTCGCTGAAGTAAGTAACTATTTCCATACATAATGCCTGGGAACAGAGAGACAGAAAAATGCCTGGTCTGAGTCATGTGGAAGTCTTCATCAAGGCAAGGAATTAAATCCAGGTAACTTGTGTCATACCTAATTTACTTGCTGTTGGTCAGGCGCTCCTTCCTTAGGAAATAATTTGGGAAAGGATGCGTGTCTTGTCTGGCAGAAATCAGTGTAACATCAGAATGAGCAGGAATGTAGGTATTTTACCTCAGCCCTTTTTTCCAGAAGCAATGAGGCATAGCTATTTTATTACATTTGTTGTCATTAGTCAGGGCTACTGCTCGTTTGTCTGAGGCTACCAATAAACACAATGTAATTCATGCAAAACTGCTGGAGGGATGGCTAGACTCCAAAAGCACGGTTTAGCCTGTATGTGGCAGTTGTTTGCTTAATGCAGAAAAATGTGTATGAAAGCTATGAAAAATGCATCTGTGCTGTAACACACAGCTTGTAAAATCCACTTGATTTATCCTGCAGAAGATATTACAGTATGAAGGAATAATGAAGACAATGCCTACCTTCATTTTTATTTTTTTTTTGGTTATGCTGTCATCTTCCATATTATTGCAACGCATTCTGGCCTGCGTGGAGTCATCTTGACTAATAAAATGTCTTTATAATCAAAGATGATCTGTGATTCTGAGCTTTGAAAAGGACATTTTTTCCATCTAATTGTAACGTATGTGGAATTTTCTTTCCCTTTTATGATTATGCTGATTTAGTCCGGAACCATGTGAAAAGAGATGCAGTGCCACAGAGCAGTAGAACGTTTGAAGAGGCATGGTTACCTCTCAGAAGTAGGGCATCGACTGTCAGTACTGCGTGACTAACACAGGCTGATTATTGGCTCTCTCCTTTCTTCTGTGGGTTATCTAATGCAATGCTTTCCTTTTGGGGGGCCTCTTAATCTCTGGAAATCTTTGGGCCACTTTCTCGGGGTTCTCAGCCTTGGAGAAAGTGTCAGAGAAATAAAAGCTTATTGTTTAAATGTGATATACATGGTCTGCCATTTCCAATGAAAAAATAAATACATTAGTGTTCTACAAAGTAGTGAAGTTTGAAAATCATTGATCTAAATGATGCTCCCTGCAGAAACTGGAAGTGCAAGAGTACCACAAATGTAAAATGCAGAAACAAAAGAGCTTCATGCTGGGAAGGAAGCCCAGATTTTTCTGACCTTGCCAAAAAGGGCTAAGAATTTCCTGCAAACCCTGAAAAGGCAGTTCTGGCGATTGATTCACCTTCATCAGGATTTTAATTTGGGTCGAGAGTACATTTTTGAAGTGAATCTCCCAATGATCCCCAGTTTCTGTACTTTCGTTCAAAGTGGTTTCAGAGCTAGAACCATCTCAGATGAAACCAGGCTGGAAGAGGTACTCCAGGAGCACATGTAGCCTGTTTCAGTTGGCAGTGAGCATGCAGGAGACAGGACAGGACTAGTAATCTGACGGAACCCCCCTGAAATGTGTGTGGTCTGGGCATCATGTCCTCAGTAACAGGGATTTTGGTCTGCTGACACAGGTGCTGCCTAGCTGGTAGTGTGCAGTGGGGTTCCACCACTGGCCATGGGGGTGAGGCTTTGGGCCAGTTTTCCTGTGGACATGTATGACAGCCTTCATGCTTTTAAAGGAGCCTTCTCTGAAACAGGTTGACTCTTACAGATGTTTCTGTTATAGGTGAGACCTGAGTGGGCACTAATTAACCCTATAATTGCTGGGGAGAGAACAGTGCTGTGCTGAACTGAGCTCCAGCCAACCAAGGGGATCGGCATGGGTGGCAGGGGTCTGTAGCAGGTGGACCCCGCCACAGAGACAAGGGACAGCTGAAGGGCCAGGGCCCAACTCACTGACCGGCAAGAAAGCAAAGATCTGAAGAAATTTGAGGAATCGGTGTTCTCCTTGCTGGAGTCCCAATTATGCATTATTGTTCTCCTAAAATGTTTCTATTGTCTTGCCCAAATATTTTATTTTTTAAAACTTGCAGGTCCTGGTAAACACAAGTTGGCTTAGCTCTCCTACAAAGTGTGAATAATTCTTTTCATTCCTTGATATTGCTTCCCTCAGGGTATTTAAACTGTATTATCATCTCCCTTCAGGCTCCTTTTATCTGACAGTATATATTAGACTCCTGTTTTCCTATTTTTGTGTCACAGTCTCCAATCTTGCTTTCATTTATTTGCCTATCTCTGTCTTTAAATATGTGGGATAAGCTGGCACACTGATATGGCATTTTGCTAAGGTAATAGGAAATTTCATATAATTCTAGGTAGATCATTACTGCATCATATAAAGCTCCTCAAGATTCAGCTTGGACTGTTTTAAAGGCACCTGCTGTTCCAGTTTCTTTTACATAGCCAGCTTTGTTAAATTATATATCTAACGGAGAAGGTTTGGGTTTGTTTTTTTTAATTTTTATTTCAGCACGTGAGATCTACAGAAAATGTGTTTATTTAAGTGACAAGTTGAAATTGTCTCAAATATTTTTTTTACGTGATACTTGTTCTCTTTTGCTTACAGAGTAAGTCTGCAGCATCTGCAGCCCTGCAACAGGACTGGTATGGATGTCTTTGCACTTGGGCATAATCTCATTAGTATCACCAGGACTTTTTACAGGCATTAAGGTGCACCAGTATAAATCCAATTTAGGGATTAAGACATAGCTACGACAACACACAAATCAGAAGAAAAGCCTTGGCTAAGGCAGTGAAGCATGGTTGGAAGATCAGAGACAGCAGGCATATGTGGAAATCGGAGACTCACAGGTTGCCCAGAGATGTTGTGCAATCTCTGTGCCTGCAGTTTCCCAAGACCAGACTGGGCAAAGCCCTGCACAACCTCGTGTGACCTCAGTGCTGACTCTGCTTTGGGCAGAAAGACTAGGGACCTGAGGTCCCTTCCAACCTGAATTTCCTTATGGTCCTATGAAAAAGAGCGGCTACAGATCTGCATGGTGATTTATGGGAAAATAGCTCACAGGAATAAATTAGTATTTACTGAGCTTCCTTCCATAGTCATTATTATACTATGTTTGTACCACCTCATGAAAGAACAGATTGTCATTTCTTTAACAGTTGGGATCAATCGATTGCTCCCATAATACATAGGATGGAATATTTTGCTGATAATACCTTCAAGATGGCAGAACCAAACTTACAAACATCCATAGATCTTTATGGTTGAAAATAGAGCCTGATTTTGTACTATAGTGCATTTTATAGGTAGCTTGCTGAAACAAGTAACCTTTTATATGACCATTTGAATCAGTCAGGATTTATCACTGTGAAGGGGCTGGGGTTATAAAATATAACAGGGCATAGATTCCCTACTAAAAAGAATCTTCTAGTCTGCTTTAAAGTTGTGTAGCATTTTATAATCCTGTAGCAAATTCTGTAGCACCTTTCTGTTAAGGTGTGGATTGCCTACTCACAGAGAATAAGCTTATGTTCTGAACTACCAAAACTATAGCTTTTTGGGTTTTTTTGTATAGAAGTATTTTTCAGGAGATCTTCCATCTAAGTGTAAGCCAAGGCTGCTTGGCATATGATGTTGGAAGAGATCATGACACAGAACAGACTCATGTGAGATAATTCTGAATGTGATTTAATTCAAGAAAGGGGTCAAATATATTACATCATGGTAAAATGAGATTAAGGACATTGCTGTATTCAGGATGAATTCACTGAAAAAAATCCCCTATTAAACAGAACTAAACCACAGATTTATCAGAGAGAAAATTTTTAGATGTAAACATGCTTGGTATCCACAAGGCTTTTCACAGAAGAGAACTGTCAGAAGAAACCACCTGTTGACTTGTGCTTTGAGCTACAAGACCCTCCATTTCACAGCAATCAGATGTGTTGATTCCTGTTGCGACAGGGTAGCTGCCCATTTTCCTTCCTCCCGCTCTCTCACCTTTCTCCCTCTCGGTTTTCTTTTCCTTCCTTTCTGCCGTTTTGTCTCCCTTCCCCTTTGCCTTCCCCTTCCTCTCTTTCTCACCTGTTTGTAAAATAACAACCTACAAACAGGACTTTCCCAAGTATCCAGTATGTTACTACTATATTAATACAGAAGGAAAGGGAATGAACTATAAAATCATTGATAAAAAAAACCTGGCATGTGTCATGTGGGATCACGGGGTTCCAAATAACATGGAGATTTTTCTTTCTAAGGAAGAATTTTAATGATATCTAAATTAAAGGTAGGAGTAAAAGAAGAATGGAGGCGCAGAATGCTTTCTGAATAATATTTCTATAGTTCCAAACAAAATCTGTAAGAGTTTTTCAGATGGCTCGTAGAGCCACCTCTCTACTGATCATATAGGAAACCATATCAAGTTCTGTCCAGACATTTAAAATGTCCACCCCGGGCTTTCTGTTCAGGAAGCGTTACTGACGATCCAACACACTGATGAATGGAACATCACAAAATTGACAGACAACACTGTTGAGTCACCTCAGTTGAGCGTAGGGGATGTAGTTACTCACCTTTCACAGACAAGTCAACTGAGAATATCGAATCTAATGTACTTTAAATTATGAAAAGAATTATTTATTGTCTTATGGTTAGAGAGTATGGTAAATTCAGCAGCAGGGCTTTTTGTTTTCTTCTCATGTATGGTGCTAAAAAAAAATTGAGCATCGAAAAATCCTGTTTAGGACTGTAATAACAATTAATCAAAATTGAGCATGTTATGAAATATGGCTTGGATGTTCATATGATGCAAATCAGCTCTTGTTTGAAATCAATAGAGCTGTGGCAATTTATGCCAGCAAAGGGCTTGGCTCTTTTTCTTTTGAATGAAGTATTAATTTTTCTTTTTTATAGTAAGTACCAGAGTTCCACCTGTCCATTCACAAAGCTGTGGAACACAACCAGTTGTTAACCACTCTGTCTTTCACACTCCAGGGCTTTCTAGGACAGGCTTTCTCATTGTCCATTTTAAGCTTCAGATGAAATAATGTAATTGTAACTTTAGTGATGCTGCTAGTCTGAAATTAAAAGTTAAACAGGACTAGAATCTTTGCTTATCTATACCTGCAAAAATATGGTGTAATGCTCATGAAGTCTTGAGTAGCATGAAATAATTCCTACCCATGGATATTAACTGATATGAAAGAAAACAGCAGATCTGGGATGAGAAGGAGCTGTTTTTTGACAGAGGTGGAAAAGTACTTTGTCAGAAATAATGCTGCAGCATTGTAGCAGCAGCACAGCAGATCTCAGCAGGAGACCTCAGAGAGGGGATGGTGATTATATTTTGAAACATAGCTGATTTCATTTGTTCATCCACATATTCCCACAAGCACATACAACACCGGAATGTCTGTGTCCAAATTGTTTGCCTACCCTCAGAGCATCAAGATGCTGGTGTGTAGATAGGCAGACCACAATTCCCTAGGGTGACATAGAGGACAAGAGAAAGAGGCTGGTTTCTCTTCATATCTTCTGGGTTCATCTTAGGTTGATGATTTTGGATACACCTCTTTTGTTCTCCTTATAAAACAACAGGGATTAATCTCTGCATCCTGTCCCACCTGTGAGTCATGAGGATTTACTCACTATTGTTTGTTTCCCAGCCTGGGTACCCTGAGAAGAAACACTGAGATGTGCTGGGATCGTGGTGAGTTCCTGATCTAGGTGACATCCACACATGTCGTTCTTCTAGCCCTCCTCCTTCCATGTGATCTTTGATGTGCTACTAGACCCATACATTTTATTCATACTGTTCTAAACATCTCTAATGCAATTTTCTACATGACACTCTTCTCCTAATATTTAATGTAGACATTTATGATGAGCTGTGATGCTGAAAAATACATTAATAGGGCCAGTACAGAACTGATATCCAACTTTTTTCATAAATTGTCATATTAAATATCAATGTATCATCACTGGTGTATTACTTTTCACTAGACTGTATGTTGCATTAGCAGGACTATGACAAAGGTACATTAAGCTTGTCTCTTGCTTAATCCATAGTTGAAAATACATCATAACATGGGTAATTGCTGTTAAGAATTAGGATAATCTGTATCTCTTCTTATTCTTGGGACCGGATTAATCTCATCTACGTTGACATTTGCTTTTGATGCTCTGAGTTAGTGGTGAAGAGAAATAGGCGCTTCTAAAGTGCAGTTCCTTTGGCCTATTTTAGATGCCTACTTTAGCATAAGAAAAATAACCACACTGAAAGTGTTTATTTTCCCGCACTGATTATAAAAGAAGCCTATAGAGAGTAGTTAGAATACAGAAATCTACATTTAGTTAGTAAATATCACCCCAAATGTCTGCTTTGTGTAATAATGGCCCCACAACTATTATTGTGGCCAGGTATGGACAAAATAAAATTTGGCTGCTGCCCCCAAAAGAGTCACATCAGTGATGGAAATATTTCTGGATTATAAAGAAATTTGAATTAAAGTGTTTTTTCCATATGTGTAGGATGGAGGGATTGACTTCCTTTGGGGTGTAATTAAATGCATTTCTATTTACTGTAGGGGGACAAAAATCCATTTATACAAGGGGGGGATTTGATCCAGAATCCCTGTTTTTCATCTGGCACGTGATAAAAATCAATCAAAGGACTCCTGCACATTTTGTGTTCAATTTTCTTCTTAATGATACCTAAATAGATAAACCGTTTAACTCCTCTAGCATGTGGAGATCATCACCCATCCCAGTTATCAATGGTAATTACGTTGCAGTTGCTGTGTCTTTAGTATTTAGTTTTTTAGTGTTGACTACCATAGTTTTGAATGACTGCTTCTCTTTCAGGTTTAAAGGCTCAGATTTTTAAAGGCTCAGATCATTTTCCAGATGACCGATGCCTATCTTTGTCATTACTGATGGTAAGTTGTAACAGCTGTGAAACTCAGTTCAATTATTATGGCCCGAAATTGCAAATGTGGCTACTCATTTTCAGTGCTCACTTTGAAATACTTGTGCCCAGCGAAGAATGTGATGGGTCTTCCTGATGACATGGCTGACAGCTCCACACTGGTGTCTGAATACCCTATGGGTCCAAAATAGTTCTATATGCCTAGGTTTAGGCAATTGAATCCTGCTCCAGCTGCTTTTGAAATTCTTCTAAAAAAAATACGAGTCAGGTTTTTTTGAGCCCTGTTTCAGTAAGGTAAAGGAGAAAGTAAACAATGTGTCATGAATGAGATTTCCTTTGAATGACTCAGGGCTCATTCTTCTACTGAAATCCACCTTTCCCGCCCCCTCAAGACCCCAAACCCAAAGCTCTTTTCAACATGTGTAATTACCATTATATCTGATCCAGATGTTATGAAATAACAAACTGGTATTAAAAGATCTGTGGAAACATTTCAGCAAAATTCAGTGAAGATGGTCACAAACACACACCATCCGATGCTGCAGTCAGTTTTTGAATGTAGCACATGTTAACAAAGCAAGCCTGATTCTTTCTTTTTCCTTTTTTTTTTTTTTTTTTCTCCCCTATTTCTTTAATGCTAATTTCTTCGTACAAAAGACCTTAGCAAATCATCCACTCGTTATGTTCAAAGAGCTTCCCTACAGGAAAGACTGAGTTCTTTGCAAAAGCATGTAAGATCAGGAACACTGGTTAATATTTGCTGGCTTACAACAGCAGATGCTAAATAATAATGTGTTGCACAGCAACACAAAAGTCAGAACATTGCACAAAACTACAATTAGTCCTTGAGACTTTCCTCTGTTTGTCACTGGTTCTGCCCGAAGCAGATAAAGAAGAGAAGGGATCAGAAACAAGTGCTCCTTCAAAATAAGAGTTGACAGCAAAAGGAACGATTGTACCACGTGCCATTTAGAATTGGGAGAGATTCTGTGAGAAGAGTTAAGCTTGTCCACAAGACAAAGCTCCTGGAAGCATGCTCAGTCCCAGAGCTCTGCTGCAGAGTGAGGTGACAGTGGACAACAGCACGGGTGTTCAAAGGCGATGCCCTGTGTTGGTGGCAGCACGAACAGTGCATTTGAGAGGCAAGCCTAGCAAGGACTATTCAGCTTCTGAGGGAAGCTCGGTTTGCAAGAAGAGCTACTAATAGCACTGTGTGAAAAAGACTTGGTGACTGTACCGCCTTTCTGTAAAAGGATGAGAATATGCTGTGGCTTTGCTCTTTGCGTTTCCATCATCCCATCATGTAAAGATGCTGGATGTAGATGAAAAAACATGGTTTAACTTTCTTGTCAGGAAGGTCTTCTGGAATTTTTCATTCCTTTCTCCCCAGAGAAAACTTGCTACATCTGCTGATGGGAAGCCTTGACAAAAACTGAAAAATAAAACTTGGGAAGGAGGAAGTCCTTGAAGTAACATTCTCAATAATGCGTCCCATCATGTTGACTCTATCATTCTAATTTGCACCAAAATTGGCAACACACTCTCTCATGCTGATTTAGGCCCCTGTTTACTATGTCAAAATATATGAAGATGATGATGATGATGAACCTGCTCTAGCGGGAGGTACCCCTGCCCATTGCAGGGGTGTTGGAATTCGATGATCTTCAAGGTCCCTTCCAACTCTAACCATTCTATGATTCTATGGTTCTATGATTTTAGCTGTACTGAAGAATGCTGATTGCAGGTTCTGTTGCATTATGTCCATAGTTGTGTTATTAGTGCTACACTTTTGTATTGCTTAGCATAATGATCTCCCTCCTACTGCAGTCCAGGCTGAAACTGCACAGCGAAGATTAGGTCTTGCCTTCCCCACGTACGCCATGTATTAGAGCCAATGGCTCAATAGCAACTGGTAGCAAGATCAAGTGCTGAAATTTGAATTAACCTTTGCGAAATCCATAGTCAATGAAATCAACATCATTAATTCTATAGTTTCTCCCATCTACAACCAAAACTCTTTTGGAAGAGCACATTTAGAATAGTGCAGTATTTATTGAAATCTGAATTTTATATGTGGCAGATACTAGCCCAGAATGAATAAGGCAGAACACATTCAGTATTTTCAGGCAGAATGTGTTATCAATGCTGAGGACAAGCCTTCCTTGCCTTTTAAGACCTCTCTTTTAGAAAGTGTCTCACAGCCTCCCTTCCAAACCCCTATCATTCTTAATTAGATCCCAGTGAATATCGATAGAGAACAGAGTAGATATCTGCATGGTTGTGCTTTATCAGAACCTCTTTGGATTTGTGCCTTCATCACATTATGTTTTTGTAGTCCAGTGTGTAGAAAGAAAATGCCTAGATGGTGTTATGCTGCATTTTTCGTGTCAGAAATTCTGGGAAAATATGCAGGGGTGCAGGGAGAAGTCTGCTTTCTGCAAATGGCCAATATAAGCTGTGTACATCGTGTAAACCCTATGCTACCAGCATGGCTTAAATAACTGAAGGTCCTCTGCTAGATGTCGTCATAGAAAACAAATTTTACCAGTATTATTAAAACAAGTGCTTAAATGTATGGAGAAGAATTTAAAACTTGGCAGTGGAGCTCTTACTCTGAAATTTTCCACACATCCCTCAATCTTTGGAACTAACTGAATGGCAGGGGTAGAAACAGGGTAATTTACCTGCCCTGACTGAAGCAGCTGTAAATTTGAAGACCAAATCTGAATGAATCATCACAGATTTCTTCTACAGTCGGAGTGTGATTCATCTCATCCTAGCACAGTAACTTTCAAACTAGCTCCCAGGACTCCAGAGTTTCAGAAGTCACCTCTTTACAGCCTTCTTCGGTGCATATTTTCAGGACCATGTTATTATACTCATTAAGATTTTTTAAACAATTTCTTTCAAGTGCTCAAAGGTAGTTATTCCATAATATTAATGAGCAGACTTTCACTGCTGACAGATGTGGTAGTGTTTCAAAGTTACTGCCAAGACTTCTGATTGCTTAAGAAGGTGGAGACTCCAAAGGTAAGGAATTTCTATATATGAATTGAAACTAGAGTGGTTCACACAAAGATGTTAGATGATGGAAGGAGTCGGTCTATATGAATGTGATTCTTATTTATTGAATTCAGCAATTTTGTACCTGTTATAGCTTGGTGTCATTAGCAAGAGTCAGGCCCCAGGTTTACCACATGGCTTACCTTTCACAGGGATTTTCACAGTAGTGATTACAACCGTTTCTTGTTGCCAAACATCAGCAAAGTGTCTTGGGGGTGTGTTTCGGCTGTTCCCAAGCTGCCTAAGGAGTCTGTTGCAAGGTGACTCCTGCATTGGGTGTTTTGCCTCAAAGGCACTGGGAGTATTTTCCTGTCTTCTCTGTGTTTGCAGCCAAGACCTGGAAGTTGTGGACATTTAAGTAGGTTACTGTCCTGGTTTGAGGTAAAACAGAATCCATTTTCTGTTTTGTAATTTTACTTTTTAGCTGAGCCTCTATTAACTAACTAAACTCTGAAATTAACAGCACATTATTCAGAAACTTTTCACTCTCAGGGCGATAAGATCTGATTATACCAAGGAATGGTTATGTGGAGAGGCCCTTGTTTATATTTATTGCTGTAAGAACCAAGGTCAGATAATTTTTGCTATTTGCCCTGCTGGAGGGTCGGAAGCAGAAAAGCACAGAGGGGTCACACCTGCAGAGAAGAACTGACAGGACAGGTGACCCAAAACTGACCAACTGGGGTATTCCATCCCATCTGCATCACGCTCCATGTAAAAGCTGAGGGATCAAAGGGCCAACTTTCTTTTTTCGACGTCTGATGTCCAAGGAGGAACCTGTCTGTTTGTCTGCCTCTGACCCCAATCCAAGTATTCCTGACTCCAGCTGCGGAATCCAGCTCCTGTCAGTCACTGAGTCCAGTCTGGGATTTTTCCTGATGCTTGCTGGTGGCACGATCATCACCCTGGGAGCTTGATACGTGTTTTGTATATGCTGGATACTTTTTTTTTTCAGTTTCTTTTTATTTTTTCTTATTTATTATTTCGTTATTTAGTAATATTTTCATTAGTTTAGTATTTTCTATAAACTCATAAATCTCTTCATCTTTTCCTCTCCTTTCTTTTTCTTTGAGGGAGGAGGGAGAGACCATCTGTCATCATTCTTATTGGTCAATCCAGGCAAAGGCACATCAGTGACTCACCTGACAGGCTGTCTCCTGCTTTTTGAGCTTTGACACTGCTGTAGTTATGATGGTGCCTCTGAATGGTGGTTTGAATATTTCCTGGACTGCCTTTTCACTTGAAAATCAATCGACAGCAACAAAATCCGGTGGACTTTTAATCTTCTGAGCATTAAGCTCTCCTGCTGTTTTCATGGTTTTATTAGTAATCATTACTCTTTTTCCTCATAACATGGTTTAGATCAACATGCCATTTCATAGTACCAAAGCGAGCAAATGCTATTGTGCAACTAAGCTTTCCCATGCAATAGCAGTACCACCAACTGCTTTTTGGGGATCGAGTAACTGAGAAATGTTTACTGAACAAATGAACATCAGAGCTATATATTATTTCCCAGTAAACAGGGACATAGCAGCCTCACAACTCTACAAATTGGTTTCTTAATAGTAAATAAACCAATCTCTCACTTTGTCATTCAGCAGTGGAATCTGATATTCCCTGCACTCCAGCTCTGATAATATTGTTTATTATATATCCCCAGAGGCTGTTTCCACACTGATCTAACAGGCATTAGCATCAACCAATCTACTTGGTAAATAGCTCTGAGATACTTTATTGCCCAGCACCCTGGTACTCTACTTACCTACTAACACCAGCCCTTTTTAACCTTCTACTGACAGAGGGAATAAGTCAAGGAAAGTCTATTTCCTAAAACAGAGAAGTTCTGTTTTCGTTTAATTTCTTTTGGAGCATAAGTTTGATGCCCAAAAGTGGTGGTAGAGTTGGAAGCCAAGGGCTGGTGCATGAAGTCTAAATGGTGACAATTCTAATAAATGCAAAGGAGCTGAACTGATTTACACTGGCCAACGTGAAAGCCCAGAGCTTGGGGAGCAGCTTTCTCTGCTTTTCTCATTTTGTGCTCTCCTTGCCAAGGTCACACACACACAAAAAAAAAGAGGTTTGGCAGGCCTTGGTTTGAGTAACAGGCTTTTGTAATATGAATCCTTGTTCCAGTGTGCCTTTCCCAAGGTATTAGGGGGCTGCAGTCTTCCAGCTCCCACACGTTAGCAGTGCTAGGTGGAAAAATGCTCTCCATCGTGGGAAGGAGAAGATTTTATGGCAAGGTGTCATGGCTGTTTAAGAGGAGGAAGAAACCTAATCTAAAGGCAGATGGAGGCTTCTGAATAGAAGAAAGATAAAAAAATTCAGTATAGGGCTTGATGGCTACACCAATATAGATACATCCCTTTTGTGAGTGAGTAAATGAAACAAAGTAAGGCCACTTTTAACGATTATAAAATGAATGTTTGGAGCAAGAGAAAAGTGAAATTTTGGCCTCACTGAAGCTTGAACTAAAAGTTCAGTCTGCACAGATGCAAAGAGCCTTTGCCATTAATAAAGAGCACATGTCCTGCTCAGGACCCAGCTGTGGTGGGAGAAGAGATTACCACCACCACCATCGTTCTCTTTGTTGGTGACTGTTGTGCCTGTAGTTCTGCTTTTGTTAAATTACTGCCTTTAAGCAAAAGTAGCTGGGTTAGAATAAACAGTGTAATATCCATAATTGGTACTACTTGAAGGAGATTGAAAAATGCCATGTAAAATGTTCAAGTGGTGGACGGAGAGAGTAACATCCAGCTGGTGTGTAGCAACATGCAGCTGAGGCAGCATGATCCATGGGAAAACTTGTCAGCTCTTAGCTTTGAGAGTCGATAAAATTGGAAGGTTAGCTGGGAAATATTTACTTCATGGTGGAAAGGCTGGTGTTGAGCACAGCTGGCTAAAACCATGGAATATCCATGTTGTTTGGTCTCCTCACCTCTTCTCCCATGTTTTCTTTGTGCTTCCTTTCTGTCTCTCTCCCGAATATAACTTCTCTTCTTCCTGGTTATCAAGAAATGTCTCTATGCTTTGAAATCCCTAAATTAATTTTTTTTCTCTGCCCCTTCCTCTAATTTTTTCTACAAAGAAGTTAATCCCTTGTGTCCTCCCAAGATGCCTAAATTTCCTTTGTAAAAAGGAGCCATTAGAGGCAAGACCTTGCTTTTTAATTATTTCTATTTTAATTTAATTTTAATTAAGGGTTTGTTTGGTTTGGTTTTGTTGTTGTTGTTGTTGTTTTGGTTTGGTTTGGTTTGGTTTTTTTTGGCAGTGTACAAAGGCAATCTCTGATCCCTATGAACTGTGTTCAAACCTAACCTGACTGGATAATCCAGGTATATTGCTGGGGGAAAAGAGAAAAAGAGGGAAATAATTTTTGTCTAAATGTGTTCTTTAATTAAGTTAGGATGTAGGTATATCTCATACAGCATCTACTTTGCATAAACAAGTGCTGCATATGGGGACTTAGTACCTCTAGATTTTTGGAAATGAAGTACTCAAGTTGCATTTGACCAGGAAATTTTCACTCATGGTATTTCTTGGTCACACCAATAGATGGCAATCTGTCTTCACGTCCCTTTCCTTCTTCAAAAGCAAACTAAAAGGTGAGGAGGAGAGGGAGAAAACAATTTTTCTCAAATGCTTTTTCCCTTTTATGTGTCAGAGTTTCAAAGCTAAACGTTCAAATGCCCTGGAAATGAGAAATTATCTGAAAACTAGTACACTGCATGCTACCACAGCACAAATTACCCCATGCTGTCCTGTCAGATTTAATCTGCCTGAATCATTTTTGGAAGGGATGATATGGGATTTAGTTACCATGTGAGCTAGTAAACTGAGATTAGCACTGTTCTTGATACTGTTGCATATTTTAATCTATGATTCAGTTTGTCTGAGTTCTACATTGTGAAATCTTCAATAGATATCAAAAAGATTAGAAAAAAAAAGAAAAGAAAAAGAAATCCCCAGTCATGTAAAAGATCCCTGATCTTCCTATCTGATTCTACTTTGTGCTGTAGTATTTTAATTCAGGAATAATAGCAAAGAAAGTATCTTGGTGTCAGATTAGCAGATGTGATGGTAAAATTAAACCCTGGCTGTTTCATTTGTTCGCTCTGCTTCCATTGTGGGTACATTTGTGGCGTTTGGAGCTAGTTTTTGGTTTAATGGCCTCAGTTTTGCTTAGAGGATCTGATTGCTGAATTAAATTAACCTTTTTACTCCCTTTATTTACTCATATACTACCACTACATACACAGAGCCCATGGACACATGAGATTTTTTAGGAGGTACTTCCTACAAAAACTAGTTTCATTGCTGCCAATTTGATTAAAAGAGAAAAATAAAGGAAAATGGATGCCTTTGACTTGAGTGTGTGTTTCTCTCAACCCAGGAGTAAGCTGGAGCCAGCAAGTTCAGTTCATTTGGAAAATAATAATTATTTCAGCCACATTATCTTGTGATCCAAGGCATTGCTCTTGTGTCCCCACATAAAGGACTTTGTGTGGAAAACCACTAAACAGGGGTAAGAGTTGCACTCTGTGACCTGACGGCTGTTGCTGGGACAGAGCTGCATGGATGCCAGGAAGCTGCATCCTCACTGGAAAAGCGGAGGCATGTCACTGGGCCCCACGCAGTCGGTCACAAAGACCTGGGGCTCCTGCAGCACTAAGCACCTGCTCCACTGTGTTGTGTGGAAAGGCTGTCACATCGAGCATCTGCCACGAGCTCTTCACCGGCCACCTTTGGTATCCAAAGCCCTTCTGCTGTCCTTCCCTCAGAGCACAAGTCTTCCCTCTTGGGGAAGTTCAGCTTGGAGAAGGGGAGGGAGTCCTTATAATAGCCTTCCCTAAAGGGGCGTACAGGAGAGACGGGGAGGGACTCTTTATCAGGGAATAGAGTGATAGGACAAGGGGTAATGGTTTTAAACTGAAAGGATATTTCAATTGAATATAAGAAATAAATTTTTCACTATAAGAGTGGTGAGACACTGGAACTGGTTACCCAGGGAAGCTGTGGAGGCCCCATCTGTGGAAGTGTTCAAAGCCAGGCTGGATGGGGCTTTGAGCAACCCGACCTAGAGGTTGTCCATGCCCATGTCAGGTAGGTTGGAATTCAACGATCTCTAGGGTCCCTTTTGACTTAAACCATGCTATGATTCTGTGATTCCCATGACCTGATTCCTCCTGCAGTGTTTGCAGTGGGGTCTGGGTTTCTGAAGATGTGTTGGAGTTTCTCAGTTGATCGGCACCATCCAGAAGGCCCAGGCAATTTGGAAAGAAAAAGTTGTACACTTCAACACTACATACTTGTTTCTGTTGAATTCTTGGCATCCCGTAATTTACTCTGTCCTTCCTTTCACCAGCAACCAGAATATTGCAAGTTAGTTAACAGGCTTTAATCTAGAGCTATTGTTAACTAGAGAATGCAGATAGTGCTGGAAATAAATTGTATCTACAAGCAGTGCACAGCATGAAACCAGAGGTTTCTTATGTGACCCTCCTCTTTACCAAAAAATGCTGCCTTCTACATAAAGAATCGCTATCTTATTTACGTTGCAAGTATTTGGTTCTTGTGGGGTGCTCATAGCTGATGAATAGAGCTGAAGCTGAAGAGGGTATTGTGGATGCTAATGGCAGCAATCCAGCAGGTAGAACAGCAAGCTAAAAGAAAATGAAATTTCATTCACCCATTCTTCAGGTTTCCAAGTGTAAACACAATGTGCTTCTTGGGAATAGGATGGCCACGGGCCTTCCGGCACAGAAAATGGTTTAAAGGGCTTTGCACTGTTCTTTGCCTTTCACAGCACTTCTGCTCTGAATGTATGCTCTCATTTCATGCAGACATTTGGTGCATTGCATGCATGTCAGAGGTTGGGTGTTTTTCTTGTGGCACATCCATTTTCTTCCAGGAGGAAAATATTGTTCTGCCTCTTTGTATTTTATGAAACTTTTAACTTTAAGGAAAAAAAAACAAACCAAACCAAACCAAAACAAAAAACCCAAAAAAGTGCACAGCCACAGTCAGGGATTATGTGCAGTGGGGAAAGAACACACAAAACCTGGCCTTCAGCTTCAGAGATGAATTGGCATAATCCAAAGCCAATACCAGATGAACTGCTGAAGGGTTGCTATTTAAGCTTTGATACCATTACCTCTCATCTTTGACCTGAAGGGATTGATTACCTACTTCTGGAGTATTAATGAATTTGCTGAGCTTCTCTACAGCAAAACTGTGGGCATGAACTCTCCCTTGCCTGAAAGAATGGAGGAGGAATCTCTGAGCTTCATGGCTCCAGTTTAATTGCTGATACAGGGGATTTTGTCATCTCTGCAATGAATGGCAACAGAATCTATGAGTGTACATTTCCTCCACAAAAAAAATGCAGGGGGAGAATGGGAAATGGGGGAAAATACACTAGCATTATTTTCATGCTTTCAGAAACACAATTGCTAATACAGTTAATAAATATTAACAAGGCACAAGTCTCCATGCAGCCCCCAGCCAGTTCCCCAGTAGATCCAGAGCACTCTGATCTGAGTGAAAGGGTGTCAGCTTCATTAATGTCAGCGTTCTCCAGATATGCACAAATTAATCAAGCATGTTATGAGAAGTTAATGGGTATAAAATTAATAGGGTATTTTTGCTACCTTTTGTAGATATTTCTGAATAAACTGGGATGGTTATTCCTGGAGCTATAGAACAAAGCCCAAAGACTGATAAGTCAATAGTTGTCTTTTTATTCATTTTCAGTGAACTTTGAAGCAGGATTTGGTAATATAAGTGCAGCAGAGAAATGTGGCCCTGGGTAAAGCACCAGGCTTAAAGTTACAAGACTAAACTTTAAAGCCAGATGGCTCATCTGCTGCACCTTTACAGGTCACTTCACATGTGTGGCTTGGTTTCCCCCAGAAGCTCATTCTGTCTGTCTTCAGGGTGGGCTGACTCTTCCTAGTGCTCATCTGCTGCACCTTTACAGGTAACTTCACCTGCGTGCCTCAATTTGCCCCAGAAGCTCCTTCTGTCTGTCTTCGGGGTGGGATTGACTCTTCACAGTAGGGATTTGCTGAACCCCGGTTGTGAGGGGAAAGCAGACTTGCTGGGGGACCATAGTGTGTACTGTAATGCAGTTATGTTGGTCTCTGACTCCTAACCACAGGTTAGGAAATTCCTGGGTGTCTGTTAAAGCCCAGGGAGCATTGCCAACATTCAAAAGTTTTGTTCTGTCTCACTGTGGTGCTTCACCATCTCCCCTGTTTTGGTTCTGCATCCTTTCTGAGGACAGATTATCAGCCCCACCAAACCAGAGCAGAAGGACTTAAATACAGGCAGTTTTCAAAATAACTGCAGAAAAGATCAGCTCACACAACATTAAGTTTGCTGTATGAATGCTCTCTCAGAGTTGCTAGCTCAGCCGTGCTATGAGTCCTCTTCATTTCGTAGCATGCTTGCACATTTAATGTATGAATTTGAAAGGGAAAATCTAGCTTAGGGAATGTAACTTCACCTGTCAGCTGGGGAAAGTTACCTTGTTCATTTTCTATTGTTCAGCATTCTGAGCTCTTGAGGAAAAATGTCAGGAGATTTATCCCTGCCAAAAGGTATGGCCTTTGGTGAACTGAGAAACACAGCATGAAGTTTCTGTCTTAAACTGATGCATTGCTTGTTATATTTATGCAAATGTCCTCTGGCATAGTGCAAGAAACCAGAAAGGTTCATGTGCAAACTCATGGGGATTATGTCGGCTCATTCCCTAAAGAAATACATACTCCCACACAAGCACAGCTTTTCCCATAATGGAGGAATAGGAAGATTCCTTGTATCATATTAGAAATGGAATCCTTGTATTGTATGGTGAACAGAAGATACGTCTTCCACTGGCAGGGGCAATGGGGCCGTGATTGGTCCCATAAGTGGAAACTGGAATTATTCTGAGTCATCACTCCTACTGAAATGTTTGTTTAGCTACGGATCTGTATATGGGCACAGGAATGATAGATAGTCATATTAATTCTATCTTTAGTCTAAGCTGAGACCACCAACATTAAAATGTCACAGATTTTTTTTCTGTAGCATCTCCCTAGGCAGAGCTAAGTTTCTGTGCATCCCCTAAATGTAGGTTTCCATAATATAGTATATAGTGATGTCTTTAACATGTTGCTTTGGCTCTGATTTTTCTGAATTTATAGTATTGCTGGGCTTAGGGAAAAAGTCCCTTTAAGGAAGAAAGGTCTATAAAGAAGAAATAAAAGAATGATCCCTTAAGGACCAGAAGAGAGATACAGGATCCATTGCAACCCCTAAACAGAGATTATACAAATCAACCAACATTCTGGGAAGGAGAGAGGGAAGAATGCAAGAGAGCTGGTAAAAGAACTTTTGAGAAAGTAAGAATCCTTCCGTCATGCCAAGGGCAAACACCTTTTCTTTTATACTCTCCCCTCAATGGTTTTCCCAGTTTCCTTCCTGATGCCTCTTGTGTTAGCAGTAGATTAAATTTTATTGAGCGTTTGGATACATTGAGTGTCCCTTCATTTTCTCCAGTGTTTTCATGGCTCAGTATAGTACATTCTCCCTCTTAAGCCTTTAAATCCATTTCTGCTCCCCTTCAGGAAAACCTCTGGTACTTTCAGAGGATCTCTTGTGGATTTTCCCCATCTACTTTGGCTATTTTTCTTGAAAAAATTGTCTCTTGCATTAGTAACTCTCTCCCCAAGCTCTAGTGAGTAAACTTAAGATGACAGTTTATGTCCAGATAATTTTGCAAAAGAGTCTTATTTACATAAACCTCTTCTGCCTAAGCATCAGGACTCTAAAGCATTCCAACAAGAGGGGAAATATTTCAGTAATGGAGATGGGATATACAATTTATTGTTGTTTCATATTCTTATTTTGCTAAGAATATCTGATACTTTCTCTAATTAGTATTATATGCCTGTTTAGTGTGGCCCTGGCTGCCTGGGAACAGGATGTGCAGGGTACCAGACATGCAGACAGTGAGTGTGTCCTTCCTGTACTCCTCCTAATGTCCTTGTGCCTTAGCAACCCTCAGGGGAGCAGCTTCCAGCAGACATGGACTGTGGTATCGAGAGTGGGCACAGAGGGTGCAGAATTGCTGGGTCTGGGCAAAGAAATGATGGAGAATGAGTAAAAGCACAACTTGAAGGATATGGATTGGAAATAGAGGGCAAGGAGAAGGTCTCTGATGCACTGGAGGTGAGATAGATCTAACTTGGGAGGGACCAAGTTAGATGTCTTGGATCTAACTTGGGAGGGACCTGAGACCCACCAGGAAAAGTGCCTGGAGAAGAAACAGGGAGTTGAAGAACTGGGCATGGCTGATGACTGATGGCTGGGACTGGGATGAGGAGCCTGAACGGAAATTGGTGTGGCAAATGTGAGGAGGAGAGATGAAGACAAACCACGTTCAGTGGGATAGAGAGTGAAAGGAGAATAGGGTAATGCTAATCAGGCTGTGGTGGGCAGACACTTTGTTTGCACTTGCCTTCCCACAGTGGTCAGGAGCACAGCCTGAGATTTCCAGCCCACGTTTCCTTGTTCTCTGCACATGTGAAGGCTTCCAGCAAAGCAACTTCTGCCCTGTCTGTACTGATCTGCATCAAAGATGACAATCAGTTGTTGCCATCGATTTCTCCATTAGTTTAATTAGTTGAAAGCCATGGTATAACTTTGGGATCCAGCCTGACTTGAGCTCTATAACTGACACCATGTTATAGAAAAGCTTCTGGCTTTTCTGATTCTCCAGTTTGCCTGCATGTTGCAGAAAGAAATACTTTTGCCAGATTTCTTTCCTTCATTTGCACATTTCAAATTAATCTCTTGGCCATTCTTACAAGCTGAATGTAGTCTGTTTATTTAGGGGGATAAATGTCTGATATAAAATCTCATTAGCCCAACAATTACCTTTGATACCAGAGATGAAGAAAGTCTCTTTGCCATGTAAATTAGGAAATCACACCAAGTCCCTTCCAGTTCTGAGAGGGCACAGTTTTGAAAGACATTCAAAATGCAGAACATCAATTAAAGTCATTAATATTTCTGTGATGGATATGATTCATATTGAATAGCATGGATACCACTAGCCATAGAATTTCACTATAATTCCTCATGATAAAGCTATCCCTATGCTTCATATGCAGACCAAATGCCCAGTATCAACATTAATCATTCCATTTGATTCTTTCAGTCCTTCCCATTTGGCATCTCTTTGGAAAACAGAAAAAAGAATGACAAGAAGGACTGGCCTACAGAGGAACAGACGGTAGGAAGGTGAGTCTATACTTTGCAACACTTCTGTTAGAATACCTTTTATTACCAATCTCCATTGTTAACCTGTATTAAGCACTATTAATGCAAAAAAAATTATTTACAGTGCCAGAAATTAGGATTCAAGTCTTGCTTCCCTCCTCCACTTCTCCTGTATTCTCTCTTATGTGGTGAAAAGCCTGTTTAGTGGGTGTGCGTGAAGCTCAAGATTTCAAAAGAGCCTGAGTCCCATTCATAGCCTGTGCTGTTCCGGTGGCTCTGAGACTGGTTTTTCGAAAATTTAGCCGGAATCTTTCTGAAGTGACAGGCATTGGTATATTCAGTGTTTGTTTTCCCAGTCCCTTAGGTTCTTTGACAAATATTATCCAAACGAAGTATTACTTGGAAGTGGGAGCTTTTTTAATGGGCTGTGTTTGTTCAGAGAACCTGTGTAAGCTGACATGAAAGTGTGTGTGCACAGAAGAAAAAGAGCTTCATATGAAGTTTTCTGTTCACTGTCTTGTGGCACTCTGTCTTAAAAAATGGAGTTATGTAGTTTTTCCCACACAGCAGAAAAACAACTGGTTCTCAAACAGGCATGACAGAGCCTTGTTTACCCAGATGTCCTTCCTTTATGGTACAGCATCTCCTCTAACTCTGTAGTGCTGTTCTGGCCATCCACATCACCAACAGCTTCATTAAAGTTTACAGGTACAGTATGCCCAGAGTGAAAACTATGAGTAGTAAAGGGAACACATTGTAATTAACTGTAGCATGGGTCTCAGTCTGGGTTGATGGTTTTTAATGTTTAAATTACATTTAAGCACTGGAGTAAAGACAAGCAGAAAGCGGAAGCACAGAGAGGCAAAATAGTGGTGTGATTAATAATTCACTCTATAAAGAATTCACTCCCCATCTGTCAGAGATCACCGTATGTTCCATACCTATCTGTCCGTAAATCAGAAGCAGACTGACAATTTGTAAAAAAAAAAGGTCATTTATTCAGAGAACTGCATTTCTCCTTGTGTTTTAACTTGTCTCTTATCTTGATTTTACAAATGTGGTTAATTGTCTGTAACTCTTTCATGACTTTTTTGTGCAAATGTATTTTCAGCCTTGGTCAAAATTGTTTGGGCAAGATTGTCCAATTAAGAGTAGTACATCTTGACTGTTAAGTGCATCTCTAATTTCTGCTGAAAGCAGTGGGATTTACAGCAATGAGCTTTAAAGATGGTTCTCCTGCTAGGCCTGGATCACTCGCTTAATCTCTACAAACTATATGGCTTTTGCTAGCGCAATTTCTTTGATCACTACACAAATCTTTTTGATTAAACAAATGTGTTCTGAGCCCAGAAGTCCTTTATTGCGAACATTTATACTGTTGTCCCCCTGACCCAAGCAGTTAGCATTTGGTGCCTCGCCAGGTTGTTTCCATTAAGAGGAGAAATTGATGACAGGTTTTTTTAGTGCTGTCGTGCTTATTTACAACAAATATCCACAAAGTTCTGCTTCCCCGAAAACCTGGCAGAAACCACTAGAGGCAGCTTTTGAACACAGTTTAAAAATTCAGTATCTCAAATGACTTTGACTTTGGCCCTCTCAAGACCATCCACACAGAAGTGTTTCATTTGTTCACCATTAGCTTCTGTCTAGCTTCTCTGTCACCAAGATGTGTGTCCTTGCAAACACTGTCCGGCTTCCTTTGGGGACAGATTTTGAGCCTATACACATCACTCATGTGGAGGTTCACTCTTTCTTCACTTGGCCATCATCATCTGCTCCCATCAGGTACATTCTTCCATAAAGGAACATGATTTCCTGCCCTGTAGCTGAAAGGAAAGATTTTAACTAATTCTGTGGTAAATGACAGCTGCTGATACCTTTTAATAATATAACTATTATGTTATTAAATTCACTAATAAGTACATATAAATTCACTATTCCTCACACAAAGTTATGGAGGCATAAAAAATGGTGCCAGAAGAAAACAAAAGCAGTGAATCAAGGCTGATATATTCTGTTTCTGTTAGAGTTTTCAGGTAAAAATTCTTTTAGATTAAATTCTTTTTAGATGAAAAATGCAGTTTATATAATGTCAAATTATTTGGCTCTTTTTTTTTAAAAAAACCAAAACACCTGTCTTAGAAAACAAACTTTCCCTGGCTAGGATCTAGCAGGATGATTTTCATCTGGTCTGGTTCTGTCCAGGTGAAAGTGTTGTATTCTGTTGAACTGCCTCAGAAGATTTAGCTTGCTCTGTTTAGCAAATTGTTATACTGTGCTCCCACTTTTTTTCTGAGATGCTGTAACCTCTGGTCGTGTAGAGGTCTCCAAAAAATAGCTTCCTTCTTTCACAAGACAAAATGGATTTCCTTCTGAGCATGCTCTATGTTTCAAGGTAGAAATCATCTGACCTTGGTGCATCATAGCAGATGATAAAGCAACCCAAGCTGTGAAAGGGAACACGGACATCAGTCTCCTGAGATGTAATGCTTGTGTGGTGAGGTCTTATAGTGAAGAAGTCCTACAGGTGTATTAAACTAAATCCAAATGAAACATGTGAGATCATACCAGTAATCAATAGTGAATCAGTTCAGCTGAATTTCAGTTGAAATATTTTATTACAGATTATAATGTCAAAAAAAAAATCATTTTTGCATAAAAATGTTCTTAATTCAAACTTTTTGTCAGCTGACATTACAGAAAAAATGCTGGCATGCCTCTTTTTCCTTCAAGATGAATTCCAAATTTTGTTCACCTCTGAGGGTAATCCATTATTTGCAAATATTTGCCCATTGACTTTCTACATTGTAGCTTATTTTTATAGTAAATGTTGACATAAAGTGCCAGTAAAATATAGGGTTTGGACAAATCTATGAGGTTTTACTCATTTTTTTCTCAGCCTGTGAGTTCTCAAATTGGAAGCCATCTTTAGAGAGCGCGTGTGGAGGCTAGTTTCTCTTTAAGAGTTCTGCATAGTAATAATTTTATAACCTACATTATCATGCATTCCATCACTCTTTCTCTTTCATGTGTCTCTCCGCTCTTGTGGCTTTCAACTTCTTTCAGTTTTGAACTCCTAAGATTCTTTTCTTTGGAAGTGTAGACCTCTGTACACCATATTCTAGCCTACTGACAAAAGCCTTTTATTTCTTCGTTACCCTCTGCAGATCCCTTAGAATTTTTCTATGGGCTGCCCAACTGAAAGACCATAGATTTGCTGTCATACTCACATCCATTGGACTGTCCATTTCTCTTTGCCTACTGCATACACATCCTTTTACTTATAGTACATATTCTTGACAAATGCAAAGTTCGTCTCTGGCCAAGGGATTCCAGAAGAAAAGCCTTTGTCACAATTACCCTTTTCAGCTTTTATTGACTTTAAGTCTTGAGAGATTTCCTGCTAAAGACTCTACTGAGGCCTTGTGTGACTTAGAAAAAGAAAAAGATGCTCTGTTTTTTTAATAAAAAAAAAAAAAAAGCAAACTTTAAACAGTCAAACGTCAAAGTTTCCAAGGCAGTTTGAGCACCAGGAGGCCAGACATTGTTAGAACTGGTAGGTTCAGTTTTCAGTTTTCCTTCACATTATTGTATTCAGTCCAAACACTCTTCCAGGACCACGATTGTTTTCTACATAGCTACAAGCTCTTTTATACTTTTGTTAATATTAACAGGGATTCTCAAGCTCTTAAACCCCATGTCTTACTGTGAGGACTCTGCCAAGACGCCTTTTTGAATGAAGACCACACTGAAGAAATATTGACCTCTCTTTTGTGTCCATGTCAGGTATCTCACAGTAGAACTTCAAAGTGCTTGAGAGACCACTAATGGTGCACATGGTGCTATATACTATAGAAATAGCCAGAAATCAGACAAAAGAGATGATAGAAAATATATAGTTAGGAATGGCACGTTTGTGTATTTGTTATAAAAAGTTATATGAGCTATGACTGTGCCCTTGTGCCTCCTTTGCTTTGATTTTTTACTGTGCGAACAGCAAAAGATCCAAAAGACCACAAATAACCTGTTTTATGGAGTATCCTTTGAAATGATGCAGTATATGATGTGCAGGCTGTTTTTGTGGGGTTGTAAGGACTGCTGTTATATCCTTTGGATCTCTCCTCACAGAAGGGTTCTGCTATACTGGCTGACAAGGTAAGCGCTTGAAACAAACTCCATATACCTCTTCCACCTATTTTAGTATAGCAGAGGGGATACTCCCAGCTGCAATTCTAGGCTCTGCCTGAGCCCTCTGTATCCATTGTTTGGTCTATTGATGTCTGCACAGCATGAGCTTATCAGTGATCTCAATGCTCTTTCTTTCTGAATATAAGAAAGTTATTAACTCTGAACTGGCTTCCCAAAAAACAGCAAGAACCTTCAAAGCAATGGGTGTAATTCATTGTAGCCACTGGGAGAAGCCAAGCTTGCCCAAAGAGGAATTTAGAAAGCTGTGTGGCTCCTCGGGTGTAGAGAGTATCTCAAGGCACTTCTACTTTGAAATCAATTCACCTTGTCCAAGCTTAGAGGGGCAATTTGAGACAAGATGGTGTTTGGCCCTTTTTAACAAGGAGGAGGAATCATGGTTCAGGCATATGATTATGGTGGCTCTGCTGTGACTCCTTGACACAGCTTTTTGAATCAGGGATGTTGCATAGAGTAGTCAATGGGCCCCATGGACAGTGGCTAGGAGGCAAATTGTGATGAAGGAGAGTACAGACTCTGTCTGCATTGTCTTAGGAATCTTCAATTTTGAAAAATGGAAATATGAAAAATTGAATGGGAAGAAATCCAGTTTTGAAGCTCTCAGAAGGGAATTGTGAAAGAACTGATCTGTTTTTAAAAGCCTTAAATCCCCTGAAGCTTCTGATTAATTTATTGAAAGAGTGTTCATAAAAGATGTAACCAAACCCAAATCTGTTGCTTCAGTAAAGAACGCATTCAGGATGAAAAGCCCAGGGCTTTGCCCTGCCAGCACAGAGAGAGCGTTTCAGCTGTCATCCAAGTAGGCACCTGTCACTCCCATCAGCGCAGGAACAGCCTGATTTCTGGCCTAATTTCTAGAACGTCAGTGATACTGAATGGAGATCAGTGTGCTCAGAAACTATGCAAACCAGGACCCAAAACTACAAACACGGCTTCTTTTTCTTTTTCTCTGCCCCTATGAAAGCCTCAAGGAATATGAAGTCATCCCTAAGTCTGTTTCTGTTCCCCAGGCTTTTCTTTGCACAGTGATGGACTGATCCTCACATATTTTCATGATGGTCTGACCCACTTTCAGCAAAGTTATATGCTGATCAGTGAAAAACACAATGCTCTTTCCTGGCTTTTGGATCGTTATTCCAAAAGAAAGGAGATCCGGAGCAGCATGCAATGTTCACTGCTGCATGACAACACTTGGGAGTAGCCACGATGTAGTAAATCAGAAGAAACAAGAGTCTGCCTTACGGTACAAAATCTTTCTCCAGGCATCCAACTTAGTAGAATCCAGCTCGCCATTGTGACAAGAGCTGTGGGACATGAGTTCTATGTATGAAAATGAAATTTGCTTTTTAGTTATAGTTGTGGTTTAGCTGGCTGTCACGGTTGTACAAAAACAATGCACTGAAGATATTAATTCCTTGAGTGGTCCAGCATGTCCTCCTGGCTTGTCACCAGCAGGGACAAGACAACAAACTGATTTAACAGCTTCAAACTTGGCTCTCCAGGACAATTCTAGACATTTCCCAGATTAGGTCCTGCTGTATCTAGTCCACTTTGCACCCTTAGAGGTGGTGATTAACATCCTAAGTGGAGTGTCCCAAATACTCCTCTAGATGTTTCTGTTTTATAAGTGATGAAACTTTACATAGATAAGACATATATAAACATTCAATAGAAACTTCTCCTGTAGAAATTTTCACAGAAAATTTCAGAGAGCAGTCCTTAGTATGTAGTCAAGATGTATTAATGATATTCTGGGCTGGTGGTGAGAGCCTGTTGGATGACCCTCTCTTCCCTTGTCATGCCATAATTGACATGGAAAGGGCTGGGCTCCTTCTCCTGTCAGTCAGTAAATTCACCCTGGATAGCTAAATAACACAGAGAAAAATGTTTTTTACTTTCCATATAAAACAGAGATGAAATATTCCTGAGAACCTTTAGGCATCTCAAAATAAGTATAACTGAATACTAAGAACCTGAATACATGGATGATTTGGGAGTTTTGATTTTTTTACTCCTACATAAAAATCAAGATTTTCTTTTTAGAGAAAACAGATGCATTTCACAAAATTGTTCATTCAATCAAAACCCTAGTTTCCTACTGAAGAAGAACATATTTTAGCAGAGATGTTTTTGCAGTCCCTTCTAAGTATGCTTTTCAGAGTTTAATGTTAGGTAAGCAAATGAAATAATAACAAAAAATGTAAAGTTTTATCCTTCTTGTTCCCACCCTCTCACATACCAGTTCCATTTAATCAAAGATCATTCCACTTTCCTTATTATACTGGTGATGAAAGGAACAGCTGTATTAAGAAATGACATGCTATGATTAGCAGTATTGCTGTGAAATTCCAGACACAGTGTTTAGGTAACCCCTGCCACCAGTTACAGTGGTGTTCTGCCCTAAAAATCTAGTGATCTAAACGTGCTGCTTGTGCTTTTAAGTCTTGTTGTCCTGCACTCTTCTTTGCGCATACTTAAAATTCTATTTTGGGATTTAATGTCTCTTTTGCCCATCAATTCTGTAAAGATTAAAGTAAAATTTAATTGACAATACACATTTTATTGTATTCTAAATGTGATTTAATTGCAAAGTGAATAAGTCTTGGTAAATGTTTTTTCCCTGGACAGTGCTTGATATGGTTTAAAAGCAATATTCATAAATTACTGGGCTCTTTATGCTTCATGCAGATGATTTTGTGTGATGTTTCTCTCACTGCTCTTGTGACTGTATTAATTGCAGGGACTATGCAACATGTAATGCTGAACCAATACAGGAGGTAGACCTGCAGTTCACCAGAACCAGTGCAAAGGATTCATTTTGATTGCTCGCTCTTTAAAGCAAAAGTAGAGCTCTTGCATGTGATGTATGTAAAAAGGAGAACAGCTGCCCCTGGAAGGTCCGGTCCTTCAAGCATTTGCTTCAAGTATTTATCCTCACTCCAAGGACTTTCCATGTCAAAGGCTCCCATAAGCAAATTTCCTGACGTTCAGAGTCCTTTGGAGAAATAGATACTTAGTTGTTGCCTTTATGGGACCCAGTCATAAAAAAAAATAATAATAGAAGCATAGTTTTGTGACAATTGTAATGTGCCAAATATTTGGCAAATCTTTTCAAAAGCTGCCTCTATTTGTGCCTTGACTAAACCAGCACTCCTTCCTCATAGCAGAAACCCCAGCAAAGATGACAGTAAATAAAATTTCATTTAAGAATTTCCCAAAGTAATATGACTCTCTAATGGTACCTTATTACTTTTTGTGTAGGTTACAGCTCCTGTAAATGAAGAATATAATGAAGAGCTGCCAGGATGAGACCAAATATTCCTATCAGTCAAGAAAAATTGATGTATCAGGGCCAGTTCCAGAGGCTCTGATATGCAAAACCCTAAAACATGTCCATACATTTAAGTCCAAGTATATTCTTTCAATTGTCATTAGATATAGATTAGGATAATTGGAAAATTATTCACAAGTAAAGCATGTGTTTTGCCAAATCAAAGTTGGAAATACATAAGCAAACATCTAGATTTCTTTTCTGGGGCTATGCTACTTGGATTCAGTATCCCCAAACACATTGTTTTAGGCTGCTGCTTATCTTCCCCATACTTTAGATAATAAAGATGGTACAGATGGTTAAGAAAGGTCCCCCTCTTGTATTTACATTTGTCCTGCACTGTAAACTTTGCAATCAGTGCTATTTGTGAGAAATGGACTTATGGAAGCTGTGATACCAGCCTAAATGAACACAAATGCTTGGAGCCAGGCAATAAAGTGGGGAAATGAGGCACAAATAACCTTGTTGCTTCTTCTTTCTGATAAGTACAATGTCAGCCTTTCTCAGCTCTAAATGAAGCTGTTAATTTTGCACCTTAATTTTCAGGTCTTCAAAATGCCAAGAGCTAAGTAGGTTGAACTGGCACTTCCTCTCCTGGCTGTTTTTGAACTAAAGTGATGAAGTCATGCTGAAGTCAGGGCTATCAGCCTGTGTGAGTCTGATCTGAGCACACCCAACAGATAGATCTCTCAGGGTTTTTTTTTACACAAAAAGGCACCAAGTTTTTGGATCCCAAAGGACCCTAAACAAGAGACGTGCTTGAACCTCAACTGGGATGCAGGAGTCCAAGACATGCAGTATCTCAGCTTTAAACATTTGACTGTAAATGGGCAAAGTAAGATTGGGTGGTTGCTCAGCTGAAATAACGTCAACAGGCTGATTGTTTCTTTGACTAATTCCATGTCCCCAGAAATTAGGAGTTTTCAACACTTTTGCAAGAATGTGGGATTTAGCCCTCTACCTATCCTCCTCTGGCAATGCCTCGTGGCCACACTGTGGCTGCCAAACATCAGTGACAACAGCTTCTTGTCACTGATATACAGTTAATGTCTTGTATGTTCAGGACGTCGCTCTTTTATACTTAAACAAATCAGAATTAACAACTTCTCTTTGAAAGTTCACTTAAAAGATTCACTAAGATTAGAAATGAAAATGACTAAGCAATATTTTTAATAGTCATTAATTCATACGAATGTCATCAATAAATATGATGGCAAAAATAAATATGGTAACAATAAATTGATTTTTTGGTGTAGTTTGTGCAAAATTTAAGTACTTGTTTGATTTCAACACTGCTGCTGAGACATAGGCAAATATTTATAGCCTCATTTACTGTGTGCAATATATAGTGCAGAGATGATGTGCTCTTTACCAAGGTCAAGGAGTCAGTAGGGAAGGAGAAAGGTACCTATAGGACCAAACAACCTGGCATCTATATGTGAGCACTTGTGACTTCCCTATGATTTAGACTGTGCTTCTGTTAAGTGATTTAAGAATGAGATTTTTAAGCCCCTTTGAGACATTGGTTGTAATTAGAGCTACACCTCCCAGTCCTTTTTGTCCACTTAGGCAACCTAAGGCATTTTATTTTTATTGGCATTGCAGCATCTGCTGTTATAGACTAGGGGCAAATAAGTAAAAAAAACCTGCAAACAGTCAAAACAAACCACAAAAACCTAAACACACACAAAAGACAATTTCTGCTTCCAGCAGCAGCACAGAGATGCACAGCCCTGCAGTGTGCATTTGCCCTGGCTAGCTTTGAATAGCCAAAGCAGTGAAGGCTTGCGCTTCTTTTAAAACTAGTTCACAATCCTTGCTGATTTCTAATGAGACTGAATTAGCCCCTTCTTCATTTTCTAGGAGCTGCACCTTCACATCAGGGTCGCTGGAGAGTAGGTGAGAATGAAATCATGTAGGTGTGTGCGGAGAGAGGAGCAGCCGCTGGAGCCTCGCAGGCCTGGCTGGAGTTCACACAGCATAAGCCCATTTTTGCGCCCACAGAGCAGTTCATTTCTTGGCAGCTGAATCAGAATAAAGCTCCAAGGCTACAGCGGCCCACAGCCTGCTGTGACTCGGTGACCACAGAACCTAATTCGTGCTGGATAAAGCCCTAAAGAGATTAACTGACTCATAACATATGCTACTTTACCTTCTACAAATGAACCTCAGATACAGTGCCATGTTTCTGATCCTTCTCTAAATTTTGCAAATACTCCACTGCTTAGTCACAGATATGGGGGAACCTGAAAAAGAAGAAACCCCACCTCCTCTAGTTTATCGTTCGTACATATTTTGCAAGCAGTGCAAAAGACTATTTTTTTTTGTGCCAGGAATCTGTCAGTTCACATTAAGGGATCTATAAAAAAAAATGCAGACTTTCATTTTAGGAAATCTCTAAGAAACAACACTGCAGGTGCATTACCTGCAGCACAGCCACGTTGGAGAGGGAGGTGCATCCAATGTTGAGTTTAACAAGGGATGGGACATTATAGGGCTATAAAAGTTACTGAATCTCTTCATTCTCCCTGTGACCATAAAGAGCTCGTTGGACATGGTCAGCAGCTTAAAAGAGGGACCATCAGGAGCAGGAGTGTCAGCCAACAGGGTCAGGGTGTTTCTAAAACAGTGTGAGGAGTGCCTGAGCTATGAAGCAGACACACTCTGTGGTTCAGTGATTCCTGATTCCTGATCAAGTGAAGCCAGCCAGGATGAGATATTTTTCCCTGGTAGCCCCCACACAACAGTATTACACTGGGGAGGAGGTGCTGGTATTCACCCAGATCTCATTCCAACCTGGAATTTGAATGTGGCTCCAGGGAAATGCAGTATACATAGCCTACAAGAGAGTGAAGCTCAATTAACTTCCATTTTGTGAAACCCCACCTTCCCAAAGGATTCAGAAAAAGGCAGCCAGGATGGTCACAGGGACAGGTCATCTTGCACAAAAGCAGTGTCCTGGCATCATTGATCTTATGTTTCATAGTCCTTTTGAAAACCCAACCTTGTTCTAAACTGTTGACCTGAAAGGCATTTATTACCAACGATTTCAAATACAGATAACTTGATTAAATTCAAGGCATTACATCCTATCAAAATTAAAATGAATATCAGTACAAACAGCCATTATAAATGAGCTAATAAATACTGAATCAGATGAACGATATTGCTGATTAACAGCTTTACATTTTTAGCTTACTTTACTGTCATAACTTAAAGCCAAATATATCTACAGACTTCAGGACCAGCATCCAGATGAGTCTTAAATAGGAAAGATTCTGTATTAAATGACATACTAGAAAGGAATTTGGCTCTTCTAAGGTAATACAGACTTCATATACTAAAAAATCCATGTGTCTGCTCAGAATTAGAAACTGCTGAAGGGTCTAGGGAACAAATCTTATCAGCAGCAGCTGAGGCACCTGGGGTTGTTTAGGCTGGAGAAAAGGAGCCCTGGTGTCCTTTTTCTCCTGACATTTTCCAATCAGGAAAATCAGGGCATCCAACTGAGAACTGCAAACCTAAGCCCTTTAGTGTTTTTTGGAAAGCACAGTCTTACACTGCTGTTCCCAGCAGATATATGCCAAGAAATTGAACTATTGCAGTTTACCTTCTAGGCATACTGTTTGAGGACCGAGCAAAGCGTGTCAGCTGCTGTGATGCAATTACACTCCCCTTGCTGTTTTGATCACGGTCAGTGGCTGTGGGTGAGCTGATGAACAGGAACATGTGCTGCAGTAGGTCAAACGCCAGCCATTGTGCTGAGACAGTTTAAAGTGATGTTCTCAGTAGTGATGGATTCAAGGGGGCAAATTTGACACCAAACGCTACCTGAGTGCCTTCAGGCTGACCCAACCCCAGAATTAATGTTCTCTCATAGGTCAAACTTGTTTTTCAGCTCAAAGAGGCAACCAGCCTGCACATTTTTGGGCTTAAAAAACCATTTGATTTTTGTGTCTGATGTCTTCTTGTCTTATATATTCATTGGTGATCAAGTTCTTCTGAGGGCTGATTCATTGGGGATCTTCCTCTCCCTTTCCTTTCCAGACTTCTCCTAACAATGAAACTAGGTCTTAGAGTCACCAGAAAAACAAAGCTCAGGTATCAAGCTGGCAAGATGTGAAAAAATAGAGTTATTTCTGCAAGTGAAACAATCTCAGAAGTAAAAAAACTCAGACGTTTTACTACCTAAGCACAGACCCTGTGCTGCCCAGCCTGTTAAGTGCATGTATTGAGTCTAGGCCTAGGTGAACAGGTCAGTTCCTAAAGACCATAAAATTGGTGTAGATCCATTGGGTTCAGTGGAACTCTGTAGTCAACGATGCTTATTTTGCTCAAGGGGACTGGTATGATATTAATCTAGGGAGATTTGAGTGTTATAACCTCTCTAGTAAAAACCCGGGGGGAAAGAAAAAAGGGAAAAAAAAGAAAAGAAAGAAAGGGAAAAAATGGAAGAAATGCAGAAATGGAGGGAGATTGTAAATATCATTGGCAGCAAGCAGACTAGAAGCAGCTGTCTCTGGCAGACGTGTTTCATTCAGATCAAACAGAGAGCTGTGGATGTTTGGAAATAACCCACATTTACTATATATTTAACTACAAGCTTTCCGTTTGTTTGGAGGCAATCAGGGATTTATACTCAAACAAGAACTTTTCTCACCCAGGTTTTGTTCAGGAAGCACCGTTTTCCTGTGGCACTGGTGCGTGAGTGCCAGGATGCCACATGGAGCACAGGGAATCCTCAGCGGGAGGAAGGTTCCTGATTTCACAGCTTTTGGTCACACAGTCCTGGAGGTAAACAAAGCCCTTTTCAGGATGTACCTTCCTCCAAAAACCTAAAAGCTCAGGGGGAAAAGGTGATAATGACCTTGTGCTTTGGGTGTGACATTTGTTAAACCCTGGCATAACCACTGTTAACCCTTCAGGGCTCCTGTGGGCAGTGTTTCCCACGAGGGACCCTGCCATCTGCTGTATGCTCCCAGGGACAGCAGTCAGTCTGGGGACTCGGAGCCCACCCTCTCTCCTCTGCAGAGATCCTCTGTCCTCCTTAATAAGACCAGTGAAAGGCTGTAATTTTTGCCTTACTAACTCTCTAACATTTCCTCCCTTCCTTTCTATCCTTGGTGTTTTTTT
>VZRU01008030.1:44793-152052 GCA_013398155.1 Pedionomus torquatus
TTTTTTTTTTTTTTTTTTTTTTTTTTTTTTTTTTTTTTTTTTTTTTTTTGTGCACATGCACTCTAGCATGTCAATGCTGGTGTTTAAAGCCTTAAATAATATAGTAGTGCTGCTGTCTACTTGCAGGACTGTCTATGGACTCTTGTTGCATCAGGGCTATTAAGATCAATTGCAAGGAGAACAGAAGATGATAGAATGTAATTACCTGTGTTGGAGCCTTGCCCAGGCTTCCAGCACCTGCATTCTCTTAAAAAAAAAAAATAAAATTAGAAAATAGAGGATGTTTTTGGAAAGTCTAAGTGGCAAACTGCCTTGATGTGGACAGTGCTCTTTTCTATTGCTCAAGACAGGTCTTGAACCTGCCTTAGGACTTCACCTTGAAAGCCATGATGCTGCCTCCAAGATGTGCTTCCGAGTCCCAGGTCTTGCTGGGAGGAGTTGTGCGCACCTTGTAGAAATGTTCTGCACCGCAGAGACAGTTGTCTGTGGGAGACCAAGAGAAAATTGCAAATCCCTTTGGTGGTAAGAGGGGAAAAATGGCCTGATGATTAGGAAAAATGGTACTTTTAGAGATTGCTTGTACAAGTATCTGGTTTGGGGACAGAGATTTTAGTAGGACCAGTAGGGATAGAACAAGGGGTAATAATTTTAAACTAAAAGAGGGTAGATTTAGACAAGATATAAGGAAGACATTTTTTACAATAAGACTGGTGAAACACTACCCCTTGTTGCCCAGAGAGGTGGTAGATTTCCCATCCCTGGGACCATTCTGGGTTGGGTTGGATGAAGCTCTGAGCAACCTGATCTATTTGAGATGCCCTTGGTCCTTGCAGGGCAGGGAAGGGGCTGGACTAGATGAACTTTAAAGATCTCTTTCAACCCAAACTATTCCATGATTCTATGATTCTAAAAGTAGTGGAAGACATTTTCTCTACTAAACTTCACTGATCTGTATTAGGGTATAGCTCTACCAAAAAGCACATCTTTTATGCGGATTTTGCCTTATGAGGAAAACTCAGCATGAAATTTTGCCCTGAGATACCATAATATGGAACTGCACTGTCAGTCTCCTGAAGATCATTTCAAGATAATTTGAGACAGATTTTCAAAAAGGACTGAAAACATTCCCTCAGCAAAAATCACTCTTGTTTTTAAATTTTGCAACGGAAAGACTGTTTCCCCAAATGACTACACACACCAGAAAACTGTGTTCCTATTAAAAAAGATCACAACTTTGTTTTCTTATTTAAAGAAATACACACATATGGGCCTGCTATTTATGTGTGTAGGCACCATGATAAATCCCCATGATAAATCCCCAGATGAAAGTAACAGTTCAGAAAACACTGTGGTATTGTGGAACACTTTCAAACGCGTGGATTTGTTTTCCACCTTTTTCTCCAATAATAAATATTGGACTCAGCAGTAAGGGATTATAATGGAGCCACAGTAGTACTGTAAAGTATAGGATTTACGAGCCAGATCTGTAGAACATAAATTTTCCAACAAGGGCTGTAATTATATAAAATGCTACATGAATCCAACAATGCAAAGAAATCTATTTTTAGGGCAAAAGTTTTCCAGTTATCAGGGTTTCGGGCTTTGGCTGGGAATTAAATACCCTGCAGGACTGAGGCGCTCAACAGCTTGTTGGAACCAGCATGTATCTCTCCCTTGCTAAGCAGACACAAATCCCTCTGGGATTCCCCTGGGAAGGGGCCCCATTGCCTGAACTGGATCTGGTATCAGCAGTGGTGTTAGCACAAAAGATAGTCCCGGTCAGGGTGAGTAAAAAGATAAGACTTAATGAAGGGAAACAGGGGTTCATAGGAAGATGGGATCTGACTGAATTATTTTAATATTCTAATGGTTCCGAAGTGTTATCACGTCTACCACAAATCTTCACAACACCTAAATAGCTGCAGGCTGTCCCCCTTGAGCATATATACCTACAGTTTGCAGACACAAAGGAAATAATAACAACTCCAAAATGCTTAGTCTTTAAAAATAACTCCTTTTTATAGCAATTTTGTAGTTTTCTGAAGCCAAGTTAATGAGATTTGGAAGTGACTGCTCTATGGCTTGACACAGTCTTCAGACATCTCCCACCAGTTCTTCAGATTAGTAAAACCTCTAATGGAATCTCACCACTGAATTTTCAGAGGGTATAAATATCTGCCTTTGTGTTCTTTTTTTATAAATTTCATCTACCATTTGCCATTTGCATATTTGTGATAGTAAAAATGTCTGTTTGATGCTTTCCCCTTAGAAGCTGTGTATTTTTTCCTCCATAGATAGCATTTCCAAAGCTCATATTTGTCACTCCAGCAAAGCACATGAATGAGCTATTTAGCCATATAATAAAGTAACAATGATTGAAGCAAGAGGACCAATTGAATTGGTGCTATTATTTCAACAAAATCCTTTCAGCAATTGCCTCTCTCTTCATAGAGACCTTCACTGCCTTATTTCACTAAATGACACCATGAATGTAATTACTTTGATTCAGAGTGTTGGAATCACACAGGTAACAAATTACACTGCCCCCTGATGAGTAATAATTCAATTATTCAGTGGCCTTATAACAGTTTGAAATAGCGTATTCTCATTTCACAAACATCGTATTTACTACTGGAAATAAACCATTTCTGCAAAGTGAAATATTAGATCTATATATCTTAGCCCATGTAAGCCCGCAAATGGAGCACCACATAACTGCATACATTTGGTGGTTTTAAAATTAAAGGGACTGCAGAGATGCTGAGCCTCTTGGGCAACTCCATCTCTGTAGATGTATACGTATGTTTTGCCTATTTACTACCCAGTCAATCAAGACTTTATTATAAATATCAAGCAGCAGTTGTACACAGAACGAGGATCTCAGTGGCACCAGCACTACTGGAATTCATCCTGAATTGGAAGCAGGATCTAGATGTGTGTCCAAAGGGACATTCCTGGGACATGACTCTTCCCTTCTGTACTGCAGCATAAATGAAGCATGTAACACTGCTAAAGCCAAAACAGTATAAAACAGGGGAAGAAACGACCCTGCTTGGCTGAAAGGTCAATTCGAAGTTAGACTTTTGGGATAAAAAGCCCAGAGAGATTTTAAAAAGCCTTAAGTGCCAAATTCCCGATTGAGTAATCTCCAAATTATATTGGAGGAATTTTTGCAAATCCCACAGAAGAATGTCACCTTTAAGGACCTAAATATATTTAAAATCTTTAGATGTCTTAATCTACTGAGGTGGGATTTATATGAGTGTATTCATCTCAGAAGTGCAGCATTCTTCCAGACTGACTGCAGGAGTCATCAGTGAGAATCTGACAGACCATAATTGCAGGGTTTGGTCCTAAATAAAAGCAGCAGCAGCTGCTACAACCCTTTTTTTTTTTTTTTTTATCTAATACTTGGCAACTTGGGATTTTCTTCCAGGACATGCCAGATATAGATTCCATTTCTGGATTTGCCTAAAGATGTCCAAACTTCTGCTTCCTTGGGGACTCCCTTGACACTCTTCCTATCAGCAATTTGATTCAACAGCTTTCAGTCTTTCCCATGGAAGTTATGCCATTACACATGAAGTACTTAAAGATGTGTTAATCTCACAGGAGCAAGACGTGCTCCACAGGTTCTCAGCTGAGAGGAAACGTGCACCGTGGAGAGCAGAGGGGGCAGAGGGCTGGCTGCCCAACACTTCTGGTAAAGTATCATTACAACAAGGAGGTCATTTTCCTCTCAGGTAAGGACTCAGTCCCTGGACAGTGGAATCATTCTGTCTCTGTCAAAGAATTTCCTCAACCAGAACTGAAGTCTGGTATTGTAGTATATTTTTCCCAGCTTCATTTAAAATCAATTGTCATTTAAATGTCGGTGTCACAAGGTGGATGTAAAAAATATCACTTTACAGCTCACAATAACTGAATTCCACTAAGGAAATGTACCAAAACTTTACAAAAAATGGCCACAATGTTATAATAAAATGAGGGATGCATCCCTCAAGGGAAAAAGAGAAAAATGAAAACAGATGAAGAAAATTAAGCTTATTATCTATCGAGTCTCAGTGCTGCTTACCAGTATTCAAACACACATCTCTGTAAGTCTAAAAAACATTTGTAAAATCATGAGCATGCATAAGCACTAAGGATTACTGTGCACATATAGAAAAGCAAACCCACATGCAAGGAAGGGTAATCATAACTTGGACTTATTTTTACAGGAATGACTGTAAATGACTGTTTCTTCCTCTCTAAGCAGAGAAGTGCTACTTAAACGTCTCTATGCTAGCCAGAGATCTCAGCATGGTAGATCATAGTAAAAGTTTAGTTCCTAATCCTACAAAGACCTACAACACGCTTAGCTTTAAGGATGTGAAGTGCTAGAGAAGTGCTGCTCATTTTAGACTGAGTTTTCTGTTCTTGTCCATGCTGCTAATTGCAATGAGATGGTCTCTTGAAGTCTTCACTATTGAATTACTCACTTTAAAGTATGAACACAAACAGCATTGACTTTTCCCCACCATGTAACATCAATGACAGTTATTTCAGCTCTCAGGTCTCTTTCAGTCTCAGAAAATTACTCCTATGGGTAAAGGTGTCAATTGATCAGAAGCCAGAAAAGTCAAGATTAGCTTGTCTGCTGCTGTCTGTCCTACCCTGATTGCAGTTCAAGGATCTAAATGTCCAATCCTGTCCAAACCCAAACCTCCTGCTGCATTGCCACCCAGTTCTGAAGGTGAGTAACCCCAGCAGCTGTCTCAATTTTTTAACTTTGATGTATCCCAGGCAGTTAGAGAACAGCTTGACCTCTCAGCCATGTTTATGCTGTGACTGTGATCCCGAGAGCAGCCTCTCCCATGCCTGTCTCCATCCAGGGATTTTCTCGGGAACAGAACAAGTCTGACATACTTCACAGAATCACAGAATGATATAGAGTTTGAAGGAGCCCCTAGAGATAATCTAGTCCAACTGCTCTGCCAAGACAGGTCCACCCAAAGCAGGTTGCTTGGGAACTTACCCAGGCGGGTTTTGAATGTCTCCAGAGACAGAGACTCCACCACCTCTCTGGGCAGCCTGTTCCAGGGCTCTGCCACCCTCAAAGTAAAGAAGTTCCTCCTCGTGTTTATATGGAACTTCTTTTGTTCAAGTTCATGTGTGTTACCTCTTTTCCTGTCACTGGGCACCACTGAAAAAAGGTTGGCCCCTTTCCCTTGACACCCACCCTTTAAGTATTTATAGGCATTGATCATATCCCCACTCAGCCTTCTCTTCTCCAGACTAAAAAGACCCAAGTCTCTCAACCTTTCAGCATAAAAGAGATGCTTCAGGCCTTTAATCATCTTTGTGGTCCTGATAAACAAAAAAAACTTGTGTAAAGCTAGTCTCTGTTCAAAGAGGAATGATGTTTGCAACTCTCCTCTAAAACTCCGTTGAAAAAGTTTTTGGTTACTCTTTATCAATAGTATTTGGAAGCAAAAGACCCTTGTCCTTTTGACAGACATCAGCTTCCCACTTGGCATCAATCAGGGAAATTCTTTGCCTGTCCAAGTGCACACAGGAGTTGGGGGGAAACTGGGAGGAGGAATTAAATCCCACAGTACTTTGCAGAGAACAAATCAAGAATCGGTTCCCTCATGAAGCAAAGGAACATGAACCTAGCTGTGTAGTTTATTGAATAGGGTAGTTGTTCAAGGTAGTAGAGATTGGGGATCACTCCCATGATTATTCTAATGCTTTCTCAAATGATTGTCTAATATTAAATTCCACTCCAGAGCCAAGCACATAAAATTTAGATTCCAGAACAATCATTGACTAAGTTTATTTTTTGTGCTACTGCTAAATGTTATATGTTTGCAACCTTGTTATGGATAGATGGAGACATTTATGTACAATAATGCACTTGAAAACACACAGTTTTGTGGAAAGGAATTGTCTGAATACTTTGGTTTATGCTAGGGGAGAATGCTTGCTACAAATTCTGCAAGGCTTACCAGGAACCATTTGACGGTCATCCTTATCAGCTCTTCCTTCTGATCAAATAAAATCATCCTCTGACTGGTATGATGTTGATAACCTAAATTCCAGTTCTAGTGAGAGTTGTTGAAACTGAGGGAAATTAATTTGGGACTGAGAACTAGGTATTTACAAAGAGACCTCACCTGGCAGCACACTGTGCATTTTAAATATTCTTTATACTATGAAAACTGGGCATTTAGTAGTGGGGCCCAGACAGGTTTCTGTTTTATGGGAAACGAGTTGAGGGTTGATCATCCATATTGCAAACAAAAAATAAATTGCCAATAAACAAGAGTGCTATATAGCAAAGTAAAAATAAATTCTGCTGGACCTTTTCAAAACAGAAATCTCAGCATTTCTCTCCCATTATGCAGATTTAGTATGTTTCAGATCTATATTTTATATGTGGTATAATAGCCCTGCTTTTTCTTTAAACAGGGTTGATTTGAGAAGGGGAGACAGAAAGATTTTTATTGCTGTCTAACTGGTATTGATTCCATAACTGCTGAATTTACAGCAAAAGAGACTCCAGTGAAGGAATGCATTTTTATTTCATGTGACATATTCCCCAAGGAGAACACAGTAAAAAGAGGGCAAAGAAGGATTTGGGGAAGATCACAAAACTCAAAGACATCATAGGGAGAGAATTCTGGAAGGTTGGCATGGCCTCTCCAGAGGAAGGATCAGCCATCTCTATGTCTTTCCTGAGACATGATTCTCTGAGCTGCTCTTAAAAATCTTGAGTGATGGAGACTCAAATCTCTCTATATAATCTGTCCTCATGCTTAAATAACCTTATAGTCAGAAAGCTTTCACTAACGTCTGGCTTAAATTTCTGTGGCTTTGATTCTACAGCTGTCTTTTACCTTTGACTTATTTCCCATGAATGAATTCTCCGAGCTTGCTATTTTCTTGATGTCTATCATCTTTATTTTCCTTCCTGCCTTTCCTTAGAAAAGAATGCCAGTGGTCAGTGCCATCTTACTCTCCCCATACTTTCACATCATCAATTCCCTGTTGCGATAAACTGTAGAAGACAATTCCCTCACTTCCTTTCTCCAGTTTATTTCAGCAACTAGGTAGTCTGTTTTCTGCTGTATTAGCCAACATTGCCATTACTCCCAGCTTCTGATGATTCTTCTGGTTGCTCAGACTAAACCTTTCTTTTTGATCTCTTTGTTTTGGGAGTCTAAGGTAGATTGAATAAGAAACTGGGATTAATTCCTATCATAAAGTTTCTTTTACATCATTATTCAGGCACTTTCAGTCAGTCTAGTCCTTCATCCGCTGAGTCTGGAACAAATATATATATTTTTTTTCCCTTAGTCTATTCTTCAAACTGTAATTTTCCATATTAATATTCTAGCTATGCAAGTTACCTTACTATATATTGCAGTTAAGTAGTAGTTTTTATTATGCATTATGCTTTTAGTCCATGCTGTTTATTCCCAATATCTCTTGCATTGGAATACCAACATGAAATTACAGATATCAAAGATGTAATTTTGAGCCATTATTCTGCTGCTGACAATGGGCTTGGATGTAAACTCTGTTCTCTGGTCAAATGTGTATGGGTGTCTCCTTGAACCATGGACTCAGGAGGATAGCAAAAGATAGGTAGGTGCATATCATAGAATCATCCAGGCTGGAAGGGACCTCCAAAGGTCATCTAGTCCGACCTCCCCGCAGTCTCAGGGACATCCCCAACTAGACCAGGTTGGCCAGGGACTTGTTGAGCCTCACCTTGAATATCTCCAGGGAAGGGGCCTCAACCACCTCCCTGGGCAACCCGTTCCAGTGTTCCACCACCCTTAAAGAAATTTTTGCTTTTCTCATGGAAGGGAGATATTTTGGGGTAATTCAGTGCTACCATAATTGTGCATTGTTATATAATTTCAGTCTGATATAAAGCTTGCTGAAACAGAGTCCTGTGGACCACAGGTTGCTTTGAATCAAAGTAAAACCAGAGTTCCATCTTCTTAAACTAGATCAGTCACTCTTAGACACAAACATTATGTGACAAACTAATATAACAGTTAGTACTAGCTGGAAAATTAAAATTCTGTCCTAGAGTAATTTGTGTGACTGCAATTTTATTTCTTGTCAAGTAAAGAGGTGGGGCTTTTTTACAGATCACATTCTAAAATATTTCATTTATACTCATCTACATTGTTCAAACTTTCATAATATGTTCTATAATAGATCTTCAATGTCAGAATGATATTGACATTGATAATCTCAAATGTCATATGACAATGATAAACTCAAAACATTTTAATTATATTATAATGTGAAAATTAAGAAAATTACTGTAGGATTGCTAAATGTTTTTATTGCATGGAATCAGCATTTTCAAATGGAAAATTGTGCCTTTGCAAGATGTTTTGATCATATTTTATTATTTTGACATGTTATTATGGGGAAGATTATCTTCTTATACCGTTATAGAAACATTTGTGTAATTGGAATGCTAAGTAATTATGAAGCCTGGTATACACATCAGCATTCTAAAACTTCTATTCTTGTTCTGAAAATATATACTTTGTCTATTCCTTAAGCAACAGTCACAGAAAACAAGAATCTGTAAATAAAAAAAACCAATTTTATATTTACTTAACTTTTTTGTGTGTGTGTGTGTGGAAGCTTTTAAAGGTCAATCTGGTCTTAAAAATTAGTATTCTTCCAGTGGGAAGCCAGTCACAAATGGTCTTATTAATAAACTTTATATTGCATTTTATCAGTTGATCTAAGCATTCTGCTATCACTTCTTCAATGTTAGAAACAGGGAAGCTCTTTCTAAATAGTAATTAAAGATGGTGACTTGGCTGTGCCATCTGTTCTCAAGCCCTTGAATTTACTTGAGTTCTGAAGGACATTGGTGTATGTTTAACAGTATATTTTTCCTTTTTTTTCACCTGTATGTATATATAAAAAAGAAAAATGTTCTTTTGTTGTGTGATGAAGGTGGAATTAAGCCAAGAGACATAATGTCACTGACCTTTGTGGAGTTGTAGGTCCTAATGCAGACAAGTACTTTTGCTATCATGCACTGTGACATAACAGCACAATTAAATTTTGCACTGTCACAAGAGGATATTTGTACCTTCCTACTGTATCTACTGAAAAGCCATCCAGCCCTACTGAAAAAAGATGGAGAAGATGGAGATTTTACCTTTTGTTATTCTGTTGTATTTGTATCAAGAAAGATTTAGGCCAAACATCAGGCAGACACAGTGTGTCATTTCTCAAAGTGCATAATATCACTGTTGCATAACTTGTACAGAGGGCACAAGTGTGAATTGGTGTTTTTTAGGACTGCATTTCAAACCTGAGTGTAAGCATGATATTTAGAGGTATCAGAACTGAAATTTTGGACTAGATGATCTCAAAGGTCCCTTCCAACCTAAACAGTTCTATGAAATAGAAGATGCCTCCATTACTAGCACGTCTGGGAAGATAAAGAAAAAGTTGCCCTAGCATGTAGTCCAAAGAGAACCTGCTAGTGCTCTAAATCTGACATGCTTTCACCTCAGAAGGACAATCATCCCTCCAAAATGTAGAATCATGAAATCACTCAGGTTAGAAAAGACCCCAGGTATCGAGTCAAACCGTCAACCCTACTCTGCAAAGTTCTCCCCTACACCATATCCTCCAACACCACATCTAAACAACTCTTAAACTCGTCCAGGGATGGTGACTCAACCACCTCCCTGGGCAGCCTATTCCAGTGTCTGACTACTCTTTCTGTAAAGAATGTTTTCCTTATGTCCAGTCTAAACCTACCCTTTTGCAGCTTGAAGCCATTCCCTCTTGTTCTACTGCTAATTACCTGTGAGAAGACACCAGCACCAAAACCTATACAATGCCCTTCAAGTAGTTGTAGAGAGTGATGAGGTCTCCCCTCAGCCTCGTCTTCCTCAAACTAAACAATGCCAGCTCCTTCAATTGCTCTTCATAACATTTGTTCTCCAGACCCTTCACCAGCTTCATTGCCCTCCTCTGCACTCGCTCCAGCACCTCAATATCTGTCTTGTACTGATGTGCCCAGAACTGGGTACAATACTTGAGGTGTGGCCTCACCAGTGCCAAGTACAGGGGGACAATCACCTTCCTACTTCTGCTGGTCACACTATTTCTAACACAGCCAGGATGCCACTGGCTTTCTTGGCCACCTGGGCACACTGCTGGCTCAGCCGCTTGTCTGTTAGAAACCCCGGGTCCTTTTCTGCCAGGCAGCTCTCCAGCCACATTTCCCCAGGCCTGTAGCGATGATGGGGTTGTTGTGGCCCAAGTGCAGGACCTGACATTTGGCCTTGTTGAAGCTCATACTGTTAATGTTGGCCCATTGATCCAATCTATCCAAGTCTCTCTGTAGTGCCTCCTTAACCTCATGAAGATCAACACTCCCACTTGGTGTCACCTGTGAACTTCCTGATGATATACTCTATGTCCTTATCAAGATCACACCATTGCTAGTCACAGCCACAGGGTTTCCACAGTTTCTCAGAAGGGAGGCTTCTCTGGCTTCCTCTGCATGAACTTTGTTCAACCTGCCTGTAGCTTTCTTTTATTCATTTATCTCTGACATCAATTTCTCTTATTGACTAAGTGTCAATGGCTCAATTGAGTAACTTTATCTTTCTATGGTATCACTGTAGCTTTACACAGATAGCAGTAGCGAAATGCAAATAAATATTTCATGTAAAATGAAATATTTATGACTCTAGCGCAATGATGTTTTGTAGAGAAATATAGGTAAAAGCATTGAGAAGTGGAGACACTGTATGTGGCACAGAAGAGTACTGTCACGGGCTGATAAGAACTGAGACACAGGCTGGCATTATGAGCAACTCCATAATGGTTAGTTAAAGAAAGAGGGACCTACAGCTGGACAAAGACGACTTCAAAGGTAACAAAAAGTACACAGAAATATTATCTAATATATGTAAAAGGCACCAAATACAGTCAACTCAGATTAATCCAAGGAAGTAAAAGCAAGGTGTCAAAGCTTGTTAGTAAAGATACAAAAATGAACCCAAGTGGATCCCAGAGGGAGAAAGAAGAAACCACCGAAATGAACATCATATTCCTCCTGGCCAACAACTCCAAAGGCTGATGACTTGCTGTCTACAGTCTTTAGCAATCTGAGACTACTGATTTTAAGAGTGGAGGATCCGTGGAAGGGTGAGCATAACCTCAGGAAAAAAGGGATAAAAATTAAGTGTGATATTACAATTCTAATAGTAATATTGCTATTATTGAGATTCCTACCTTTATTATTATGTGTTCTTCCTTTTTTTCTGTGTTAATTATATCTAGACTAATAATGATTCTTGAATTAGACTTAAGATTTCATTTATACTAAGAATAACATTTTAGCTTTATGTATAATGTGTGTTTCTAATTGCCCATATACAAGATTTTGAGCATAACAGAAGGAAACTTCTCTGGGGTCAGCATATGTATTAGATTATTATTTGTGCCATAGATATCCAGGCTGTTTGCTTCTGATAGTATATAAATCCCAGTTTACTGACACCCTGAAGCTCTGTCTTGGTTTTTAGCTGTGATTTATCCCACTAATGTACCAGCAGAAATATTCCTTTATTTTAACTTATTTTTATAGACATTTTTATAACCAATCCCTTTAATAATTCAGACCAATTGCTTATTGTCTTTCTAGGATGTTGCTAAAATAAGAAAAAACATTTTTACTGTAAGCATGATTGAAGTCGGGAACAGGCTGCCTGCAGATGTCATGGAGTCCCCATCCTTGGAGACATTCAAAACCCTGAGCAACCTGCTCTGCTTGACCTTACTCCACACAGGGATTGTTGGACTAGATAATCTTCAGACATCTCTTCTTGTCTCAGCTCTTCTGTGGTTCTTTTGACTGGTGCTACAAGACATGCCACAGTAATCTGTTGTGGTTAGCTGGACATTTTTAGGTGATGTAAACTCAAACCTAGGTTGAGACATGCCAAATAATTTTATTTTATTTCTCTGGGAAACAAGTTTTGCAAAGAACGAAGCTCCTTCTAACAGTCTCTGGCTTCAGTCACAGTACAGATTACTCAGCACCTTGACGGTATTCTGCAGTATCAAATTAACTGGCAGATGACTAAATTCTTATTCCATTTGGTGTGTGACTTCATGCAAGAAGTCTTTGTTCCGTTATATAGATCTGTTATAGACTGATGCCATGAATTTTGTAGAAATGAGCTTGTAAGAGTGGCACAGGGAATATGGATTTTTTATCAATAGGAATCATTAGGGGCAGGTTAGACAGATGTAAATCGTTCTGCTGGAACTAGGGTCTAGACTAGGTAACCTCTTTCAACCCTTTTCTGCCTTTTCTGTAATTTTTCCACACAGGGAAACTGTATAGCAACTGGGGACTAAATGTGTCATTCTTGTTCAAGTGGAGTTTATTTTCCTGCAGGATTAGCCTGTTTGTTCTTCACTAAATATACGGATTTCCAAATGTTAGAAGGAAAGCAGTGAAAGCACATAGTCTGCCTGTGGAATACTCTATGACAGGAGCTCAGTGAACCAAAACTTAGAGCTGGCTGTTGGGAGGAGGGAAGTGAATTTATGGCTGGTTGTAATATTTGTGTCCATACTCAGGTACCATGAGGCAGGCATATAAAAAGGTGTAGTATTAAACCCCAACTTGTCTGAGTCTTAAGAACTTACTAAAGGAGGCCACACAAGTTAAGAGTTATGAGTTATGGAGACTTCAGCAGCTGTGCCACCTTTTTCAAGGCCAAGTTCACACCATCTTGAATCACCATCTAACTTTCATGTCGACTGTGAAGAGAAAAAAAATCCATTTGAAGGGTTTTGTATTATTATTCTCTCTGGAGAGGGAAAGAATGCTCTTTAACAACAGCAGGATATAAAACTCAGCAAGACTAAACTGTTAAGTTAGAAGCCCTAAATGTGGACAGTGTGAAAGCCACTTCTGGAAATGCATCGTTACTTTTTGATTGGCATTTCTATCGATTGCCATTGTGATATATAAACCTTCTATAATGTTAACAATAAAAGAGCAGTGACAGAAACAAACTGTATACTTCACAAAGACACATCTCTGGCTCCTGGAATCTGTCATGCCCTGCTGTGTTAGGGCTTGACCCAAACCCTTTTGGAGCCAATGGACACACTTGCACTGTTTTCAACAGGCTTCAGTCAGTCTTGTGAAATTCAGCACACCTGAATATCTGTAAAAATAAGTACCTATTAAAAACTGAGGTAAAAAAAGCAGCAGCTATGGGAGAATCAGAACTAATGAAGCTTGATTACCATTGAATTTGCTGTTTGTGAGTTCTCTGTGAAGCAAACCAAGATTGGGGCATTTACTAGTGTTCTTCCTTGTGTGCATATTCTTGGAGTTTGCGAAGATGTGAAACTCATGTTTCAGCCTTTCCCTTCATCTGAGTACTTAATGGAAGAAATGTACACAAATTTTGTAATTTTAGAGAGTTCTAACCCGGCAAAGGTTTGAACGACACATTTTGCTACATTTGAACAACATATTTTGCTACTGGTGTCTTTGAAGAAGCTTGTCTTGTCCTTGACAACCCTTACCAGAGTTAATTCCAAGGGAGCCTTAGCTTTCCTCATTGCATCCCTGCATACTCTGACAACTTTCCTATATTCCTCCCAAGTGGCCAGTCCCTTTATCCAGAATCTGTAAACTTCCTTCTTCCATTTGAGTTTTTTTCAGAAGCTCCTTTCTCATCCATGAAGGTTTCCTGCCTCCTTTGCCTGATTTCTTGCTTCTAGGGATGCATTGATCTTGAGCTTGGAGGAAGCGGTGCTTGAATATTGACCAGCTCTCTTGGATCCCCTACCTTCTACAGCCCTAACCCATGGGATTCTCCAAGTAGGTCTTTGAAGTGTCCAAAGCCAGCTCAACTGACGTCCAGGGCTGTAATCCTACTTACTGCCCTGCTTCTTCCATGCAGGATTCTGAATTCCACTGTCTCATGAGCACTTTTTCTTACTCAACCACGCTAGTGTTTTGATACATGGTCTTTAAAACTAGCAACTATTTTTACAAATGTCTGCTGTTGCTTTTTTGGTTGCCTATATAGGTATACCAATCAGTATTTCCTAGTCTTTCTGTTCTCGGTGTTTTCTCCAGATGAAGATTCTTCCCTCATAGTTGTCCTAGACTTCTGGTAGTTCAAAGGTCTGAACTACACGAGGCTAGTGTAATTCAAAACTTTCCCAGGTGTTTTCTAGCAATAAGTGTTTATATTTAAACAATAAAAGCATTCCCAGGAAAAGCTCCAAGGTTCAATTCAATTCACAATTAGATGCTAATGACAATCACATAACAATCAATATTCATTTGCAGGTAATATGTTAACTCAGTTACCTGGCAATGTGCAGTAATCACATAAAGTAACACATTAACTTTACCAGTCATTAATTTCAACCAATTAATTGTCTCCCTTCTGGCCAGATCATGCGAGTGGTTGTGGGAACTCAGCAGAGTGGTGATGAAATGCTATTTTATACCAAGGAGAAAAATGAGTTTGAGTAACTAGAACTGCTCTTTCTCTATTCTCATTTTTTCCTAAGAAGCCTCAACTTAGGTGCATCCTAGAAAATCTTGGCCTGAAATTACATGAATGTGAATTTTTTTTTAGGTGTTAAAAGACATCCTAATAGAGTAACTGATCCAAATTGCTGGGAATTTCCAAAATAATCAAACATGAAACAGGAAAAAGGCATTCTTATTCTGGAGGTGAATTTCTGAGTCTTTCCCTTGGCATGATCCAGATGTTACCTAAGGTTGCAATTTTTCTGATTTTTTCTTGTTAGTTCATCTCCCCAGTCCTAAACCAGGAATGATCCAGCAGGATCATGAAGGATTGCCCAAGATTTCCTAGGGAAAAAATCTTACTGAGATAAAATTTGATCAGGATCTAAAGACTCATGCTTGGTGAGTGTAAATTCTGTCTAAGTAGCAGTAAATGCTAAAATCTATGCAGTTCCACATCTTTTTCCTAGAAGCACAACCCTGAGCAAAAAAGGTCCCTTCACCTGCTCTGGCATCATGAAAAGCTGGCTTTCTCCTCTCAAAGGATATTATGTTAGTTGAGGGAAGTCTTGTTGCTGAAAATCACTGCAAAGTCAAATGTGAAAGATGGTCCATTTTCTATTGTGAGTAAAATTGCCGCTCTGTTTCCTAGCCATTCAGCATTTGTTATCTTGCACAATCTTTCTTGAGAAACGTTCATTTTGGAGCTAAACCTCTGAATCAGGCAGATTTCTGCTTTTTGTAATGGAAAACCATTTGTGTTCTCCTAGTGGCTTCAAGTACTATATAACAAAATGTGGCGAATGTTTTTAGTATTCTTGAAAAACTCTTCAGGCAGAAACCATCTTCCATCTTGACTTGTCTCTTCCCTTAAATTATTCTACACCTACACCTGCTGCTAGCAAGAAACACTCTCAAGTCCTCTGCTTCTACCTATCTAGTATCTATAGGTACATTTGTGTATTTTTATAGACTCTTTTCTATCATGTTCATGGAAATCACCTCATAGTAGCAATGCTGTGTGAGCATGACTGCTGTCATAGCAGCCATGAGCTCAGCTTACTTGTGGAATTTACCACAACAATGCTTGAAGATCATTGATTGATATGAGAATATAAAGAAATGGATTTTTCTTAAAGCAAAGGTAGCTCCTACTGGCGTTGCCTTGTGTGGTGCATGCATCTACAGAGACGGCACTGGATAAAGTTATATATAGGAAAATAATGCCTCATTATTCTTTCCCAATAATAAAAAATATGAATGACTGAAGTCAAAAAGGACCTCTAATATTGTGTTTCTAGAAGGTGGTGATGCAGAACCATAACTCAGAAGTCGTCATGTCAGGGATGCCCTTAAGGTGTACACTAAGTATTTCAAAGAGGCAGCAGTTTATACCATGATTAAAATGGTCTGTTTGCCTGGAACATCCATTTATGCAGTGCTGCATCCATTTCTGTCTCCAAAAGTGATTTCTAGCATAAGTCTTTTGTAATTTCTATTAATATTGCAGAAGGGAGAAGATTGATACTGATTCACTCACCAGCTCAGTTAATTTTTCTTCAAGTATGGATTCCTATTAAGAATGTGCCCATGTAATGTAATAAAACTTGCTCGTACAATTTGCAATCAGGTCTCAGTGCATATATTTTCCCCAGTGTCTCCCCCTTAATAATAATTGTCAGAAGAAGTGGAGGACACAAGTGAATACAGGATGATTCACTGGCCTCCTGATAATTCTGTCCATTGTGATACAGTAAAAGCCTGAAAGTCCAAGAGCAATAGTTACTGATAAGAGAGGAGTGAATGTATTGAATTTGTAGGATCAGTTTTGCTTTCTAATATGTAGAAAAGGAGTAGTAAGAAAGAAACTAAAATGTCTCTTTTGCTGCCTTGTAAATTTGCTCTTTTGAGCCCTTGCCACATGTCTTTTGCTTGCTACACTGATCTCCATCTGTGTCCTCCAGTTGTTTACATACTTTAATTTGACTTTTTCTATGATAAATAATACATATAAGAATTCAACATAACTCCTCCAAAACTCAATGCTTTTCTATTATCATGTTCCCTCTTGTGAAAATAATTTTTCCTGTGCTTTTCTCTGGCATTTATGACAGAGACCGTTATAAAGTCAGTGTCTACTGGTCAACTCCATGGAGCAAAAAAGAAAATAAACAGGGCCATAGTTGCTCCTGTGTGGTTTGGCATCAGCAAACATTGTGCTTTTGCCACTGTGTCATTTTGCCCCTTTGGTTTTATTTTAATAACCACCTTATCTCTGCTGTAACATTGATTCCAACATGTTTATGGCTACAGAAGCCAAATTTCTGGTCTATTACTCTCATCTCTTCATTCTTTAACATTGGCACCACACTTAAATTTCCTCTGGTGTTCTGGTGACGTCTCTGATTTTAATGACTTTTTGATCTATGCCAGAGAATATGCTGACTCCTAGTTTTGCATCCCATAGTGAATCCCATCAGGTCCTCCAGATGCTGATTTGATGTTTGCTTGTTCCACTAATAAGCCTTGTAGTTTGGATGCGATCCTGGCCTTCTATTCCCAGAGCAGTAGTTGCCTTCTGCTCTGTCTGATCTGTTATGCTAATGTAGCTTGTGACTAGCACAAACCAAAAGAGTGGTGATTTCCCCTTCAGGGGACATAATAGATTCATCAAGCCACTGTTCTGTGCTCAGCAGTGTCTGATACAGATACATCTGTTCAATAAATCATATATCCAGAACTATCAGTAGGACAGAGACATTTTTCCTGGAAGCATGAGATTTAATTACCTTAGCATATGTAATTCCAGCTTTTATTACCAGCCATAAAAAATGTATCACCTTAAAACTGAACCTCGGTGCTTGACTCTGTGACTACCGATAAGAGCAGACTCTTTGCCTTGCATGTGTCTTACTGTGATTTTGTTGAACACAGGAAAAGTGCAAAAGCATCACCAGATTAACAAAAGAAGCAGTTTGAAAGCCCCCACCTTTAGCTGTGATAATGGGTCATGAGCATGCAGCTGACACCAAAATATGCAGCAAGAGAGAGATTGACTTAAACCAGTGAATGTGGAAAGGATGATGTTCTGCTGTTATAGGCATGTGTGAGAGCCCCAGGAGGTTATTTCTTTAATTCTCTGCATCCCTTTCCAGGTGAACGGCAAGCCCTGGTGAGTATTCTGTCCATAAATGAATTAGCTCTTAATGATATCTGCAGAGCCATGATAGCTTCCAGAAATCTTCATATCCTTGTCTAATAGATTAAACAAGTTTATTTTCCTGCTGGGAAGAGCAGATATTCTCTTCCTGTGGCCTTGCAAGTAATGCTGTTATCTCCGTTGTAATTTTTGGCTGCTACTGCCCTCAAGTAAAGGATGAAACAACTGATGCGAAAAGCACCTCACTTAGGAAAACTTCCCAATCATAGTAAACGCATGCTGTATGGCACCCACTGGGAGTCAGCTATTCCCTGTGTGCTACAAATACAGTCCATGACATCTGTAGTGAGACCAGGGAGTAGCTGCCCTTGTGCAAGTCAGCAGTTCCTTTCCTTCAGGAACTTGGTAGGGATGAAAAGCCACGAGACCATGGCCTAGACTGCCTAAATAGCTTACTGATGTGCTGCTTCTGTGGGAGCAGTGGTGTTCCTGAGTCCCTCCAGATTCTCCAAATTCAAACCCCTATGCCTTATGGTGTTTCACTATTCAAAGGAAAGTGGTGGTTTGGCACCCTTTCATGCCTACACATGAAAGGGTGCCAAACCACTCGGTTTCACATGTTTGTGCCACACTCACCAACACAACATTTTCTTGTTGACTTCTCTCTAGCATTTATCACTTGGGCTAAAGTGTTAAATGGGTTTAATTTTTCAGTTTATGGCCTTCTAAAATCTGGAGTTCTGAAGCTCTCAAAACTATGGTTTTGTGACTATTACCTTTACCTTAATTGGTTTTAATATAAAAATATACAATTGATATATTTATATTATGTTTATACTTTAATAGCATATAAATACATCAGAATAATTTAAAAGAAAAAGGTGTTCTAAATTGGTGGTAAGGACAATTGCTGGCCAAAAAGAGATACCAGTGTAATCAATGTTTTTTTTCCTTCTGAATTGCATCATGTTGGCCGTTTTGACCTCAATTAACAGCTTTGACTTGCTGCTGGCAAGCCATGGTAGCACAGAGGTGGTTGTCTGAGAGATGAAGGAGCTGGAATCTCCCTTACAGCTCCAAAGGGACTCAGCAGAGGTTTTACTGAAAACAAAGATCTAGGTGACCACATGTATTTTTTTCATTAAAAATCAATGTGTGCTGTGGAAAGCAGATACAGATATTTTGTTTTCTTAAATATTAAAGATTCTGTCAAAAAAGAAGTTGCCTAAGAGGAAGATTTGTTACACAGTTGCAAGACTCCTGTGGTAAACTGAAATCTCTAACAGGTGTGAGTTGTTCCTAGCAGATGTGGTATTAATTAATTTGAGTAAAGGATATGGTGTTGGGGAATTGTTTGCGAGGGAGGGGTGGTTATACCCTGATTCTAAACTTGGATTGCTGTCGTAAATGTGAATGGATTCAGTCTAATTTGTTTTTGTTGCTTCTAATACTTTAACAGTCAGGCATATGCCTGCCCATTCATTGCAGGCTTTGCTAATTAGGTTGCAAGACACGTTAGGTCAGGTTCATGCTGGAGTGAATCTATAACTTCTGAACTAGAGCTGAATTATATCTGATTTGTTCAAAAAGTGAACCAAGGGATGACAGAGTTCATTTATCGTTGCCTGGAAGGAATCAGGCAGACATTGTGTGAGTATCGTGTAAAATGGAAGAACAAAACAAAAGTTGTAAAAATATGAAAATGAACAGAGGCCTGTGTGGGTAAATTTAGGAACTCCTCTGGCTGCCTCAAATATTTGAACAAGAGGGCATACAGTGAAATCAAAATGAGGAACAGTCAAAGCTGATAAAATACAAAATTATCTACAATTACAATTATCTATAAAATGTACAATTAGCCTGAAGAACTCATTGCTACAGGAAATTAGGCATCTCTACCATAGAAAAAGGGCTGTATTAGGGTTGCAATAACAAACAGAGTTATTCTAATTAATGCTAACAGCACAGCTAAGATAATTAATGTCCCAGGCTACAAGAATAAAGCTAGGCACTAATACAAGGGGAATTTGTTATCTAATGTGAAGGGTACTTTATTCTACAACTGCCTTAAAAATAGAACTTTTTCCAATGTATCTGATCCTGATATAGGAGAGAAGATATTAGGACAACCTTATATCTGATTAGTAGAGCAGAAAACTACATTCACGTAAGATCTCTGGAAACTAAGAAAAAACCCACCCAACCTAATTTAGTATTTGATGCTCCCTTGTCTGCTTTCAGTAAAATACTAAGAACAAGAAGATATGTATATTTTTAAGATTAGTCTTCAAAGTTGAGTTTTTTTGCATCTTTTTTTTGGGCTAGGAACAGTCTTGTAAAGAACTCCAAGACATCATTCAAAATTTATATGACCAAACCAGTAAGTAAACCAACAGTATTTACTAGCCTGGATAAAATATCTTCTATTGTCTGCTACCATCAGTTCTCTGGACTGATTTACTCCTTAGTACATTCTCATTAGCACCTACTTTTGCTGAAAGCAAATAAGGTCATGAAGCCATAGGTAAAAATGCTGAAGTTTTAAAAATACGATATATATTATATCACTTTATAGAATAACATCCTTAATCACCTCTATCATTTGTGGCAATAAGCCAACAGAGTTGTTCAAGAACAGCATTTTAATTTAAAAACATTATGTAAGACTTTTTTATTATCAGTGCCTACAACTGCAAGCTTATCTGGAGCTTACCTTTGTAGCATATTTGTTGGAGTTCGTAGAATGGGCCACTTAGTATCAGGTGAACCATGAAGACATTCAGAATTAGCAAACTAGAACGATTGTGAAGTAAGAACACTTGGAGGTTGATCTTTCAAAACATAGTCAGCCATGACTTGGAGGAATAATGTGGATATTAAAAAAGAACAACTAAGAGGCAGCAAAAGAAGGCACTAAATAAAACCAGTTGGAGGAAAGGTGCAAACACAAAAAGCAGGTACGTTGGTTTGAGCTGATGTATCCTTATTGTCTCTCTGTGGTGGGCTGACCCTGGATGGACTCCAGGTGTTCACCAAAACCATTCAATATGGGGTCCTCCATGGACCTCCATGGGCTGCAGAGGAGCAGCCTGCCTCACCATGGTCTTCACCGTGGGCTGGAAAGGAATATCTGATCCAGCGCCTGGAGTACCTCCTCCGTTCCTTCTCTGACTTTGGTGTCTGCAGGGTTGTTTCTAACATATACTCACTTCCCTCTTCTGGCTTCAGCTGAACAGATTGTTTTTAAATCCCCTTCTTAAATATGTTATCCCAGAGGTGCTACCATTGTTGCTGGTGGGTTCAGCCTTAGCCAGCAGTGGGCCCATCTTGGAGTTGTCTGGCGTTGGATCTGTGAGACCTGGGGAAAGTTTCTAGCAGCTTCTTACAGAAGCCACTTCTGTCACCCTCTGCTACCAAACCTTGCCGTGCAAACTCAATAGAGTGTCCTTTGTCATCCTGCTAATCTGGTTAGATCTTCAGTCAGTTTAAAGAACTGAAGCTTGAGCAAAATTGGTTGGTTTTGCTTAAGATGATAGCTCTACTCTGATTTTACAGAAGTGGAGAATGTAACTACTTTATCTCTAGTGTCTGGCATACCTAAATTATTAATTGGAGCTCTGGGTTTATTTGATACAATTGAAGAAAGCTCAGACAACATGTCTGGAAACAGCTTCTGTCACCAACTCTAAAAATCCTAATATGAGAACACACAAGAACATCTGTGGCAGGATAGAGTCAGGTGCTGGATTTCTAGGTGCTGACAAAGATAAGATAAAATTCACTCAGAGCGTTCAAGGGAAGACAACGTTCCCCTTTCTCACAGTTCTCTCACCAAGAATGACCACCTTGTCTCACAACCTTATGTAATCAACAGCCAAGCCCAAACTCAATGTAACTTCCTTTCCCTGCCTTTCTTAGGGCCTTATAACCTTTCTTTGCATTTATGAAAAAGTGTAATCAGGCGACACCTGATGCAACAGACAGATCTAACGACATCGTCACCTGTGGAGTCCTTTACATACAAGTTGAACAACAATTCAGGTAATCAGGTGCCTATAACTGCTTAGGATTTTCCTCCGTCTTCAGGCAGGGAGATGGACTTCACAAGTTTGAGGGTTCTTTGTGTATTTCTTTACTGCTCTAAGTAGCTTATTTTATTTTTTAAATGAATGTCCTGGGAATGCTGCACAGACATTCACCAATTATCATGAAACAATTATTTTTAAAATTGATAATGTAACAGTTTTATTAAAAATTGTGTTTGGATTTTGGAATTTTTTATGGATGTATTATTTCCTATAGACTAGCATGATTCTTGAGTGGTGGTACGCTTTTATTTATCAGCTGTAGAGCTACAGCTTTTTTCTTAATTATATTAATAATTAATAATATTGATATAGATAAGTGGAATTTATTTGTGTTAAAAATAACATTGCATACTTTCTTCAAACAATCTATGGTCTTTGGGTGTATTTGGATTATTCTGGACAATTGAACAGGTAAAGTTTAGTACTGATTGCATCTAGAACATATTATCTGCTGAATTAATGACAAATCAGCTTTACTGGCAGATAGAAAATTTCAACACAAGTGAAAATACTCAGAAGCATGACTTAAAACTTGTCTAGATTGTCTAGTATGGTGATTTTTGCATTCTTTGCTTGTCTCCAACAGACAAGGATAAAGTTCCTAAATACTCTATTGTAGTTTTGGTTTTGAGTGTAGTCAATAGCTGTTCACCTAAAAGTAGGAATGTAAAAAAGAAAGGCTGAAATAAATAAATCATGTGATCTCTTTGTCATCTGACTGAAGTGGATGGAAAGAGAAAAGGTATCTTTTTTTATAGAGATGTGAGAAAACCTAATAGAGGCAAAATTTAAATTAAACCATTAGGGGGCAAAGCTGGTTTATGCCTCTGGAATGACTCAAGAGTAACAACAAAAAGGACCAACTGAGAGTGAGAAAACACTAAATTTGGTTGAGCTGCAACTTCAGGTTTGAATTGGGCCCACAGAGTATTTATTATTTATGACTGATAATTTTACACATATAGAAGTAACGTTAGAGCACAACTGTGTGAAAGTAAATGATCAACATGTGACCTTCTCTAAGTATTTACAGATAATTACCAAAATTATTTGTCTTACTGAATGAGAAGGAAAATATAACTTGATTGACATCCACTTAAGGGTGGATGTCAACAGGAAGAGGCCGGTATTTTTTCAGTGGTGCCCAGTGAGAGGACATAGAGGAAATGGGCACAAATTTGTACATAAGAAATTACATCTAAACTTCTTATGTACAAGGAACTTCTTTACTTTGATGTTGGAAGAGCCCTGGAACAGGCTGCCCAGAGAGGTGTTGGAGTCTCTGTCTCTGGAGACACTCAAAACCCATCTGGACAATTTCCCATGCAACCTGCTCTAGGAGGACTTGCTTTGGCAGGAAGGTTGGACTAGATGATCTCCAGAGGTCCCTTCAAATCCCATATCATGCTGTGATTTTGTGATTAATTTATAGACTATTTTATTTGGAATGATAATTTCTGTAAATACCCTGCCTGTGGAAACTTGGAGAAAATCAAGGAAAAATTATATAATCTTTTTTTTATATCAAAATTGTTAGTTGGTTGTTTTTGTTTTCTTTTTCGTATTGTTAGTATTTTTCTTCTGTGATGACATTTTAATAAGGTAGGGCTAACCCCTATGAAAGGAAGGCCTCTAGTCTGAACAGAGCAAGTTAGTCTGATCTCTGATGTGTAGATCTGATCTCTCAAATGTAGAATTGGAAATGGTTAAAAAAATTTCTTATTTAAAAAACCCCAAACATATGTCTATATACAATACTCAAAATTTTGGTGTTTATGTTTCAGTTTGTTTTTTCAGTCTGTAAAACTACTTAACAAGCAGTGTAAGTTACAAAATACTGTAACCATAACTTCATTAGAAGTATTTTGCAATGGTTTGACTTAGTTGAGATGCTGTATTCAAATTTTCTTCAAAAATAAGGGAATGGTATTTTCTAGTAAAGTACTTAATGAGAAAATGGTTTTATTCTAAACCTTTTGCGGCTGGTAGTCATTTGTAGTGTTTCAGTGCAAAACGGGTGTTATGGGTGATTACAGACATGCAGTGGAGAAACTAAGTCACAAGTCACATTCAGATCTCTGAAACCTGAGATTAAAATTGAACTCAGAAATTGGTGCAGAATCAGCAAGTTACTTTATTGCATATTGATTGCTGTTGCTATGGGAAACTTTTATGATATGTTATTTTATTTTGTGATGCCATGAGCTGAAATAATGCAGACTGCAGGTCAACAGTTTTGTTCAGTAAGTGTAAAGGATGGACCTAATTGATTAGCTAGGATAAGAGTGAGCATATTGACCCACCACAGCAGGATCACTTTTCTGTTGGCACGCTTTAGGAGGGTGGAATAGAGATCACTCTTCTGTACTCTTTAATTTTCTTTGAAGTGATATGGAATGCTTGGCTACAAGATACAAACTAAATGCATTTGTATTACATTTCAAATCATTCTTAAACAACAAAAGGAAAAATAGTTTCTATAAACCTAGGAATCTATTTGGGATGTTAAAGCTGAATTCTGTTTTTAATTGTCAAAGGAAGGTGACAACGATAACCTGGAAGAGGTTTTTTTTTCATTCTTTCTAAGTATGCCCAAATAGCATCCTGAGAGCAATTAACTTTTCATACCAGGAATATTTGAATGGACAAAACAGAATCAAAAGAATGATGATGCTTCCTGGCATAGCTATATATATTACCTAAAACAACACAAAATGAGGATTTCAGGCAAGGGTGCACAATACACATTCTGCTTCTGAGGTTTGTCGGCTACGCTCCGGCTTAAACCAGACCATGCCATCATTGAAGAAAAATAACCCCCCTTTTCATGGTTCTTGCTCCTCTTTCCCCTTCAAGCATACAGCCCATCCTATTATATGTTTACAGTACTCCTGTGAGCAATGATACTGGTCATATATACTGAATCCCAGATTCAGCAAATTGCTTAAGTTTATGAAGACATGATTTATCTTGAGTTTGGTATGATTCTTGAACCATATACTTTTATCTTTTTTACTGAATCAAAGTCTTCCCCGTGTGAGAGAAGCAGAGCTCCTCAGTAAATTGTTACAAGTCTAATGGGGTAACAACCGCATTACCATAAACTGTGGATTACTAAAATATAGGTTTTTAAAAATAAATACAATTAAAAGTGCTTAAAATTCTGAGGTTCCCCTCTCAAAAGCTTGGTCCTTCAACACTTGTTCTATTTTAGCTAGACCTGGTAGTGAAAATGGGTGTCCTTCTAGCTGACGGCCCCTGAATTAAGTCTCTTGGAGACCTAACCTAAACTGGTGGTCTCATCTTTTTAGATGATATATAGAGAGAGAAGTTTTGGGCCTCCATAGAAATGAAGACTGGCCAAGGTGAGTCCAGGACATCAGCCTGTGGTGGGCATCAGCATTGGGCCCCATGAGGGGAACCAGTCAACACAACCTCATGATTGCCAGGCAGGCAATATGGGGACATAAAAAAAGATAGCCCTGAAGACACCAGCCTACTCTAAAAATACTTTACACCAATATTAATCTTGTAATTTATACTACTGATTAATTTCTTTTACACAAAATGCAGTTAAAAGTTCTATGTATCACAATAAAAATTAAGCAACCTCATTTTAGTTTTATTAGTGAAAGTTGCATTCAAAGTTGTGGCAAACTGCAGTGAAGGCAGCTATTGTCAAGGCCTTGGGGCACTGAGAGACTTCCCAGCTTAACCTAGGACCTGCTTCATCACTGCAAACTTGCCTGATGCTGGGGCTGCCCGCAGAAGCTCCCCTGTCCTGCTCTGATTCCTATCTATGGATGGTGGGATAGGTCCTGCCTGCAAGGGTCTGCCCTGCCAGCCCTCATGGTAATACCCCATTGCTCCTTTCCCCAGGGAGGTGTCAGCCCACATGGTGCCCTGGCAGATACCCTTCTACTTAGTGTGAACTACCTCCATGAGCCTGTGGTGAAGTGGGAGTTGCCCCTGCTCCCCCATGCTTGAGCTCTTGGACCTTTATGAGTATCCTATTGCAATTCGGCAGAAGATAGCTATTTGCTATGGTGGCACCCTGACCAATTACTTGTACTGGGATTCTGTATCTGAATACAATAAATTGTTGGAGTAGACACTCTTTGTGACTTTTTTAAACTGTGGTGTCATTTATTAAATGGGTGGCTTTTGAGGATCCTTGCCTCTCCTTGTCTTGCTCTTCTCGTTGACTACTTTGACAAAAGAGGTAACCATTGAAATATTCTTGGCTATGAACTATGCTCTTAGAAAGCACATTTGATGTTCATGTATGGTCTTTTGGCTGCTTACACTTATGCCCATCTGCTAGGATGGCGTGATGCCGGCATACACAGTGGGATGCCAGCTTTTTTGGGCAAGAAGTGCCAACCATGAATGGTTTCACACAAGCAAGCTGCTTAATCCTTCAAGCACCGTCTTCTTTGGGAGAATCCTTTCTTTTGTTATAGGATCGCCACACTGTCGCCATAGGGCTCTTGAAACCGCTGGTATCCTTGTGTCCAAATACAATACTTGGCTGTCGAGGAGCAACATAAGAAGCTGAAGAGCACTTGAGACTAGCAAGTATCTTTTGAAATATTGTCTGACTTAGATGCATATGAAACACTAATTAGTTGAAAGAAAATCTATGGGTATGTTAAACAGGAGCACCGAGTGGTTCTGGTTTTATGTATCATCTTTTTAAGTGATGAAAACAGAAATACCCAGCCCTGTGTGGCACAGAAGCACTTACCAGCATGGGATGCATGGTCTGATCAATTAATCACAAAGCTTCAGTGTTCCCACAACAGTCAATGACCAAATTAAGTAATTCTGAGCACAAAGTTGTCTCAATATAAGTGGAGGGTATATAGGGACAGGAATGACAGGTCAGATCATAAAGAGAGAGGAAATTTAACACAGGATTTGAATTTGAAAAGAAATCAGTGAACTGGAGAAAAATAGCAAGGCTTTCCAAGGGGTGCAACTTGGGACAAAATGAGAGGTTTTCTGCAGTAATGATCAGTTACTGAGGGATGAGAATGTGATGCTGAGGGTGTAAAGAGAAGAAAATAAAATAGAACAGTGCAGTTCAGACTTAAGTAATTTTATCACTTTAAATGCAAAAAAAAAAAAAAAAGCTTCCTGTAACTGAAAAAAAGAGTGCATTTTACATGTTTTTCACAATTTCTAACTCGGGAATAATTGGAGCTTCCTCTCCACAAACGTTTTGCAATCTCAGGGCATATCTTGTTCTGCACTGGATGAGTGCCCCAAGCCCTAGGCTACCTGCTGTTTGAGACTGGTAAAGCTGTTTTTCTCACTTTTACCAGAAATTTCATCCGCTCTAGTATATTTATTCCTGAGGAAAAGTTCATGTTTTTTGATCAAGAAACTCTCGTTCAAAATCTCTCTTGACAGGGAAAAAGTTTAATTGATAACTTCTCCAAAGACAGTTAGATGCAGAGGAGTAACATGGCTAGAATCAGAGTGACTGAGTCTTAGCAATGCAAAGTCTACCTGAAGGTAGTAGTGATGTCAATAGAGCTGCTTCACCTGCATTTAAAATGCACTGAAGAATTCACCCATTAGGGCTGGGGATATATCCCTTCCTAGTCTTCTCTGTGGCCTAGACTGCCATAACGAAAACACTTTTGATTATGTTATTTTCATTTTGACTGTTCTTTAAGTTGCAATTTTCCCTTTTGAAAATTATAATCTAGTTTTCTTCCTCACCAAATCAATCACCAGGTTAAGAATTTTCTCATGCACTGGAAACATTTCACTGAACTTGGGCTCTCAAACCAAATTGTTTCCTTCCCTTTGAATGCCAACAAAGCTCAGCAGCCTAATGATTTGCTCATTCTGCTGGGGCGTGGAAGGCTTAACTTCATGTCCTCTGCTTTGCTTACTTAGGAAATTCACAGTACCTCTACCAAGAAACACCAAGAGACAGCAACAACTGAATGTATTATTTCATGACAAAGACAGAACTAATAGGAGATGTCTGCTTTCAGATTCTTCCTTCTAACTGGATATTCACTAGACCTACAGAAATGTAGAGATCTCTAGGATTAAATAGGACTTTCGATCTTTTAATTTTTGTATGTAAGTACATATGACTCAGACTAATTGAGCTATGTAATTCCCAGAAACTACACTGGGGGATGGGGAACACATTAGCTTTTGTGAATTTTGTTAGGTTCCTTTCCTCCTTCCAAATCTCCTTGCTTATGGGATCTAACAATATCTGCCTCCTACTGATCACAACAAAGCCAGTTAGGATGCAGCTATAGAGGAAATAATGATGCTTATTATAGTGAGACTGTAATAGTTTCTATTCCACAACTTTTTGAAACTGAAATTGTCAAGGCTCTGTCCAAGCGAGGCCTTATTGCTAAAAATATACTTAATAATGGTTCAGCAATTTATACAGTATGAGAAGAAAAACTACTTCGCTATTATAAAAATTAGACCTCATAACTTCTTGAACAGTTATGCATCCAAACTATCCCTTAATAAAGATTGGAGGTTGGCATGGAAACCACCCTCTGTGGAGATGGGCATTTGGATTCCTTTTTCTGGCCTTGTAACTTATGTAGCAGTTTACATTTCTGCAACACTGAAAAATTCCCACATTTTAAAATAATTTTGAATCTCAACTTGATGTAAAAGTTAAACATTTTCACTCATTTCTTTTACAAGTATTTTCATTATCTTTATTTAATTGACATAGCTGCAAAATTAGAAGCTGTTTCTACGCATCAAGATGAAGCATCAAACAACATTTTCCCAAATGTAGCTATTTTATTCTAGGGAACTGAGAACTAAATGGATTAACATGGTGAGGCAGAAATAAGACATTAAGCTGCTAATGCTCTGGCAATAATTACTATGAAAAACGCATTTTCAATACTGATTTTTGATTAGTTTGTCACAATCATCCCTTTAATGTTCTCAGTTGCACTTTCTCACTCCCAAGACATGTAAAAGATGTTTCTTTTGTACTAAAATGAAACATGTTAGCCTTCTGCTGATAGACCTGGTATAAATTTACATAATTCCATCAAAGGTGATGGAACTATATTGACTTAAACTGGGAAACTGGTTCTATGTGAACATCTGACTTCAGCATATGTTCACATCTACTCCTGCATGTCACTGTTTCCACAAAAGCTTACCTGTGCCACCCTTCATACCTACATTTCCAGTGTCTTCCACAGGAAAAAGCCCATGGCTCTTTGAGAGACACTCTAAAGTGTTTCTGAAATGTGGAAAGATTGTAGGAAGAACAGAATAAGAATGAAGAGTTCACAGTAGATTGACATGGATACCTGCAGTGCAACTCCTGGAACAAAACCAGGGAATGCAAATGCAGGGAAGATGCATTGTTGGGAAGTGTAAGGATGATCCCAAGGAGCTTCCAAAAGTTTCCATGCAGAGATTTTCTGAAAAAAATAGCACTAGATCACTTGAATGTGGAAACTCCTACTCTAAAAGCTGATTTTTATTGCCTCAGGTCAGCATCTCTTCAGCTAGATTTTGGCAATCCTGCTGTCCAGTTACTGTTGTGAGGCCTTTGCAATGTAACCCTTAAAGATGATTGCCGGTGTATTGCAGAATAGGTCCTGAAACAATGACTGGCTTCTGATAAGGCCACTGATTCCACAGTCACCTTTTTGGATAAGAGAGGAAATACAGTAATTCCATGGAATAATCTTTACTTCATTTGCAGAGATGGGTTTGGGAACAGGATGGTATGTAGTATGGGAAAAGTAGATACTGGTATTTCTCCTACAAAACTGTTTGTGTGTCCATGTTTCAATTGTCTTCAGTGTTACTGTGGATTGCTGTTCTTTGACCAGTTGACCATTTGCTAGGTAATAATTCACAGAGAGGACAAAAACAAGTGACAATTTCTGAGGCAAGTGCAACCAGGAACTGTCGAGCAGGGTCTAAGCTGCCCCTGCCTCTGACTCCTTTTGAAGACAGATGTCTCTGTTCCTTCAAAATGCCATTCCATCTGATGATGAAAGATTGATTTGGACCACCACTCAGGATGCCTTTTGGTGTTTATATTTATTAATGCTTCAACTTCATTCTCCTTTTAAGGATTAATATATTGACTGTGCTGTGCTGAGGAATCCTGGCAATGCCTTGTGGGAGGCGGGTGTTTTGAGTGATAACTTTCCATTTAAACACCCTAAACGCCAAATTATGCATTCCTTCTGTGGCTTGTAAATGCATGAAAATGCTTTGGAATATATTTGGAAAAGCACTCACTGATGTTGTATTCTCAACTTGGTGAAAGGTTTGGGGTCCAAGTGTTGCACAATGACACAGAGCAAGCTAGGCAGAGAGAGAAACAAGAGAGAGAGATCATAGAATCATAGAATGGTTAGAGTTGGAAGGGACCTTGAAGATCATCTAGTTCCAACCCCCCTGCCATGGGCAAGGACATCTCCCACTAGAGCAGGTTGCTCAAAGCCCCATCAAGCCTGGCCTTAATAAATGATGATAAAAGTCTGTGAGAAAAATAGATAAATCTTAAGTGAGCATTTGAACAATGCAAACAAAATATACTTTTCTAGGTATTTAGGTAATAATTACCTCATTATCTTTCAACAATGCATTCTTTTTTCCTGCTTCTTTTGGTAACTGACACTAATTTTTGTAACTATACTAACGTAGAAATTACTGTACACACATTGTTACATCTTGAGCCTGTTTAATTAGTTGCCTGGAAAGGAAAGATAATGTCTCGTTATTTGTCTGGGGATAGTTAACTTATCCTATGTTTGGAGATAATCAGTGTCAGTCTGGAGGGGGAAGACATCCTGCAATTACCAGAGAGCTAAAAACAGTCCTTTCTTCCAGGGAAGGCAGAGAGTCCTGAAGGCAGTGACACTTTCCAAGCCCCGGCTATCATTAAAGTCTTTTCAATGCTGTAAGACTCCATTCTTATGGAGCTTATCCTTTAAGATATTTCCAGAACAGTAACAACAGCCTTCTCCATTCATCTCATAATGCAGTCTTAAAATTCCACTTGTCTGCAGGATTCATTAGTGATGTCGTTTTATGTATACACATGTGCAGGCTTTGTGTGTGGTCTCCTAGAATGTATAAACCTCCTTCCTATCTGATCGAGAATCTGGCACGCTCAGACTTAACTCAGACTTGACTTGACTTCCATACTCTGCTAAAATCTTGTGCAATGTTGAAGACCCATGCACTGAGAAATGCCGAGCCCAATTCTTATCTTCTAATCTTTTGAGGACAAACGATAGGTTAAAACATTGCCATTCAGCTTCCTCAACCTGTTCTTGTAGGACAGTCCTGCAAAACTGGCTCTTGACTGCAATAAATGTTTTCAACTATAGGTCTGGACAAGTCACTAAGTGTGCTGCTTACTATATTTCACTCCAACCTTATAGAGTACAGCACTGTAGCATCCACCTACTGTAGTGGAGCTCCAATTGCTGTTAATAAAAATGGATATGAATAAACACTTCTTTTTTCCTCAAGAATGCTTAGGCCTGATATTTTCAGTCACTTTTACGTCTGCAAATTTTTGTACTTTGGAGAGATCGATTGCTTTAAATAAGCTATCCCAGCTGTTTCAGACTTGCAGCCGGAATACAGTAGCAAGTTGCAACATAATAAGCAAGGTGGTGTGGAGAAGGTGAGGCAAGGCTTCCGAGGTGGCACCACTCCATAGAGCAAAATGTCTCTCCTGGATGTTTCCTGATGAAGCTCCTCATCAACATCTGGCAGTCATTACTGGTACAAAATAGCTATTAATCTATAAATAGAAATCCTGTTTCTGTCAGGAGAGGAGAACATCAAGGCCATGGTTTGTCAAGGGAATCTCATAAAAACCCCAACATTCAGAGAAGAGTTGGAAGTCCGTTACCCTTAGTGATGTAGCTGAGGATCTTCCCAGCCACTTGATTCTCTGAATCAGAAAATAAAAATTCTTATTTGTTTCCTACTGGAATTTGTTCATTCATCAGAATTGAATTGCTTTGTGGAAACCATTTGGTTTTGAACAGACAGGTCTTGTGAAATCCTGCCTGCTAGGCAGTTGTTGAAGCCTGTTTGGTTTTCTTTCTCATCTGGCTCTACACCAGCTGTGTAATGAGCTGCTGGAAAATCTGTTTCCAGGCTTCAAGCTTCCCAGTAAATTAAGCTCCTATTTACTGTAACCTCTGGGGAATTCCACCAGGCAGACCATCACAGAGCTTGTATTCCATTCCCTTTCACAGTAAACTTAAAAATTCTATTTTCCTTCTGCCTTAGAAAGCAAGCTATTAATGAAGTCCTGAGATTCTCTATGAAGCAGGATTCTGCCCAATGCAGTCTTTACAAGCCTTGGTCTATACCCTCTTTACAGTGAACACCTAAGGGTGTGCTTTACCTCATGTTGTGCCATGGTTCTGTCCAGACAAAGACCTTTACAGTGCACCAATTTCATCCATAATACAGGTACTATGTGCAACACTTCACAGTCCTCTTGACCCAGAGCAGATATTTTTGGTAACTGTGGGAAGTTAAAACTAAAGTGCTTGCAGGGAGAGTGGATAAGTGCAACAGACACATGTTATAATAAGAGATATTCTCATTGGACATTGAGAAACCCTACAAAAACCTGAAATCAGCTGATTGGAACATTCTTGGACTCTTACACCTATTCAAAGCCTGACTGGACAAGGCTCTGAGCAGCCTGATTGATGAGGGCTCTGTTTTGAGCAAGATGACCTTCACAGGACCTTTCTGGTCTAAATTATTCCATGATTCAATGAATTAACATTTATGGGTGGAGTACAATTCTCACATCAATTCTCAGATGCATGCATGTTCCATTCAGAGTCCACCCAGGTGGACTAAAGAGGAAGAATGTATCGTGTCAGCACCGTATTTTCTCATCAGCACTCACTAGTTATTGAGTTTAGCTCTCATTATAGGTCCAAAGAGCTGCAAGATCTTCTTTCAAATTCTGTGATTGACCCTGAATGTACCCCTTAGAAAGATACTTAATTTGTCCATAAATCAAGACAGAATGTCACCGGAGGGATGGAAGAACCTATGGATGAATCATTGTAAACATTCTGCACAACTAAAAAAGTATTTCAAAGCAAAATAAAGTGAAAAGTTATTCTGCCAAGCTCTGTTCCACTCTATGAAAATAGACAAGAGAATTTTTTTCTGTAAGTGGAAAGTCTTACTCTTTTGCTTTGGTATGTGTATATGAAGTTCTAGATAGATAAATAGATTATAATTTGGTATATACTTACTCCATTTTCCAGAGTTAATATGCTTATAACTTGGATAGAATAGCAGAATGCCACACGTTCTTTTCATGTATATAAACTCCTTGATAATGATAAAGGTATAGAAATTTCAAAGTATTTGATGTTTCTAACTAGAGATCTTAATAATTGCAGGCCAGCTTTACTGCAAGAACATTAGCAGTGAACGATATTCATCTGAGATCTTGACCAAGGCACAATAGTAGCTCATTCCACTGATTTTATAAGTACTCTCTGCATAGGAGAGGCTGAACACATTAACGGGAAAATTAATGATATTTTTGAATTTCATATTTTAACGTATGCCTGAAAACTGTACTACAAATGTAGTAGGAAAGATGTTTATTGCTGCTGGAAATGGGCCATAGTTGGGATACACTGCTACTTTCCAGTTAAAGATAAGCAATCATATTTTAGTTAATAAACCTGGGGAGTCAGCCAAAGTAATCCTTTTTTATTCATAAACTTGATTATCAGTAACTCATATAAGTTGTTATCCCATCACTATTGGAGGGGATTTGGTTGTATATACATCAGAAATTATTCAATCTTGGGAGCAAAGGCTTCTACATTCTAAGAATATATTAAAGTTTTGGGGCTCTGCCCAAAAGGAAAGATTTCTTAGTGTTAAAATCAGCTCAAGGAATTGTGGTATAATTCTTCACTTTAACAACTGAGATAAACCATAAAGTGAAAGAGTTTAATGCCCTAAGAAGTTATGGGAGAATCCTGGGTGCTACTATGAAAAGTGATCCTACAAGAAGGGTCTTTATGTGTCTCTCTGTTACAAAGGCTTATAGCATGTGCCTACTTGATTTATGGTATATATACATGCCAGGATTGCAAGGGGCTGACTGGCCTGTCTCTGGTATTGGAATCATCCTGAAAATGTTTGTGCAGTAGTCCTCCTGATCTAATTGCCCTGAGGGGATATCTGGAGTAATTAATCATAATGACTGTACTTTGGTATGTGCATCTTTGTTTCATGTTAATGTGGCTGTTCAAAACTCCGGAGAGCCAGAATGTTCCAAATGTCTATAGGAGGCAAGGGTATGCTACATGGCAGGTTCCCAAGTATAATGAGCTGGAGGCTGAGAAAGTAGGGGAAGCTCCCAAAGACACAGTGAAAGCCTAAGATAAAAAGGTGATTCTTTGGATGTGATAAGGGAAGAAACAAGCAAGTTTCTGTTGTAGTAGTGAGCTAGCTGGACTTCAGAAAGCAAGCTATGAAAGGCAGGAGAAGGAAAGTCCACATGACCTTGATTTGAGTACAACTGTTAGATTTGATAGCAACTATAGGTTTGACTGGTTTTGGCTTGTTCTGTGGATTGATTCTGCTAAAAAAAAAAAAAAAAAAAAAGTTTTAAAAGCTACTGGTGAAGCTTTTAGTGTGNTTATGTACAGAAGTGTTCTGGCAAATCATACGAATGCGGTTTAATGTGTTGCTGCCCCAAGTTGCCTGTCTTGCCTCTCTGATGATGCTTATCAACCTTGGAACAAAAGTCAGCAGAAAGCAGCATGTGCCTATGTCCTTGCTGATCCAACTTGCCATCTTCTGCAACTGTCCCAGATCTCAAGCAAACAATAGCAAAGACTATACCTACAGATTTTTTGAAATAGGGCTCTGTCAAGAAATCAGGATCTTCTGGTACATATGGCCTGAGAAGTAGTGCTCTCAGGAGTGCATACAAAGAGGAGGAAGAACACTGATGCTGCCAGAGCTGTGTGTGCCATGAACTGGCTCATTATCTGCATCTGGGTTTTTTTGATGAGTTATTTGCCCTTTCCAAGCATCCTGCACTAGTCAGTGTCAGAGTCAAGATATTGGATGAGAAGGAGCCAGAACAATGAAAGCAGATCAGGTCCAGCCTGAATATGCCTGTACCAAAACACACTCTGAGCAAAACAGTCAGATGAGCTCAAGATCTTACTAGTTAAGGTTGATAATAACCTCTAAACTGATAATTCCTCCATGCAGCTGTTACTTAAAGTCAACATAAAGCTTCTTGGTGGTTTGCCTGAGGAATTAGCTGTATAAAAGCTATTTCCCAGTTAGTCTTAATTATTTGCTGAATATACACTTTTCAATGTGCTTCAATCAGCTTCTGGCTCAATGCTTGGAGAAACTGTGAAACTGTTGAGACCAAGTCCAGTTCCCTTGGTTGAGGCCAATGATCTCAGTGGTAAAGAAGGGGGTTTTAGCTGAGCAGGATGTGGCTCTCTATATAATGTCTGCTTCCTACAAATAAATGCACATACCTGTCTTGGAGCCGTAGTTTTTTCTCAGTATAATATCTGACTGTCTTTCTGCCTATCTAGTTCCTCTGGTCCTTACTTGGTTCTCATCACTGCATTATGCAGGGTTGAACAGTTCCTTGAGAAACTTGATCTGCAGGGTTGGAGGGAAAAGTCATAAAAATTAAAAACCCTATATATTGTTCATTTACTAGAAACTTTTTTTAAGAAATATTAGAAAATGGGTATTTTTCAAAGATATCAAAACATTTTTATTTGAGTGCACTTAAGTAAATAGGCAAAACATCAGAGATGTTTTGATGTGTCTTCCATTCTGTCAAAGTTTCTGCTTCTTGAATATATTGGACCTGAAAACACTATTAACCTCATTAGAGATCATTCGTACTCAGATATTTTGCATCTTAAGGAAGCTCAGGAAATGGTTCAAAAATGGTTGGCCTGAGGAGTCTGTTGTATGAGGTAGTCAAAGAAGGAATCATATTGCAATATAATACTCCATTATATATAAGGGAGCTAAACTGAAACAGGGGGAGCTGGGGAATGGCTTTCATATTACTCGGAGGCATCCACTCCTTACAAAGGAATCAACTTCTATCTATGTGCCACTTTTATTAAATTGAGTTCTGGTAAAACGAACTTTTACATACAAAGTTTATGGCATGAAAGGCAGCGCAACTCTGTAAGGAAATAGGTATCTTAAAAAACACAAAAACAGCACCATCCAAGTCATGTCTGCTGTCACTCTTCTCAGTCAAGTTGTGAAGAACTAATTTTAATTTCACTATTTTTTTTTATTTTTTGTGGTCTTAATTTTAGTGGAGCAGCTCAGACACACAGCAGCAGCAGCATATGGAACATGTGCCATGCTGGCCAGCACTGAAAGCCTCTCTCTTTCCTTCCCAGCCCTGCTAGCTCCACATCTAATAAAACCAGACTAGTTACCATTTCCACACATTAGATTCACTGTTTCAATATTATTTTTTAATTCTTTAAGTGAAAGGAAATTTTGTCCATGCGGGGTGGAAACAAAATTGCTTTTGTTCTGAGGGAAGATTGTTCTCTGCCCAATTTGACTGAAGGCAAAACTGCATTGAAGAAAATTAATTGTGCTCAGCTATGTATGAGACAGTCCTGAGGTACTGCAATGGGAGTGCCTCATGAAATGTGTAAGACAGGTCTGTTTTATCAGAGGCCCTGAGGGTCTAATCGGGGTACCTCCTCTGGTACCTCAGGCCATCTGCTATGGCATCTAATAACCTCGTGAGAGCAATGAACAGCTCAGAGTGTGATTTAGGGCTGTGGTCCGACTGCCTATTCTGGCTGCTATATGAAATGCAACTCCAATTACAGGGTCTAAATTCAGAAGAGAAATGAGCAATTCAAACCTCTGGCTATTAAGGGGTGGTGTCCCAAACTGCCAGTGGAGCAAGCCAGAGGCGTTATTTAGACCACCAGCAGGAGCTGCCTAAGTTAACTGTTTTGACTGCTCCTTTCCCCTGATGCTACAGGGAATCAGGGCCTGACAGTCCCAGCACAGCACCAGATCTTATTTTGAACTCAGGTGCTGTGATTGTCTCTTGGTCCATCTTAAGTGCCATAACAGGCAGGCCGAGCACAGCCCTCCTCCTCCCCCCTCTCCTCCTCCTCTGCTGGGATTGTGGAAGGTGGGAGAGAGAGAGAGGAAAAGCCATCTGTGCATCCCATCAAATGGTGAAACAGGGAACAGATCCCGCTGCTTTCTGCTCTGTTTCCATGAGCATAGAAGTGCTGACTGGGATAAGACCGAGAAAGAGTGATGGAGAGTGAAATTGAAAAGGAGAGAGAGAGATCCATGGAAGTCAGTGGGAGTTTTGCCACCAACCATAACGGGATTATGATTTAGGTCAGTCTGTGGAGATTGTAATGAGTCAAATGAAGACAACTAAATAGTTTAAGCAAGCTATGTGCAGGCCTCTTTTTCAGTGTCCAGCATGCTAAGTAAGCATACCAAATTGCCTCCAGTGTCCATTATCCAAACGATATCATTATGCCCCAAAGAGCACTTCTTTCCTGGCAGGGCTATGTGACAGGCTGCTGCCCAAAGCACTGCAGCTCATGGCAGAGGGGAGATTATGATTAGACTGAAGTACAGGAACTCTTACAATTCACTTGAAAATTGGTATTAATACATATGCAAATGCGTTTGGACAGTGTGAAAATCAGACTGTAAATTTCCAGTCTTACCACACAACACTAGATTTCCTTTTCCTTCCTCGGTGGCTCAGATATCTGAGTTGTGCAAGCTGGAATCTCTGAGCTCAGAGACATTTGGGAAGTCTTCAGTCCTGGGTTTTAGAAATCTTCACTCCTGAATCATTCCCAAGATTTTGCTGCAGCAACTTTACTGTTCTAGCCACAGGTACAAGCACAGTTTTGCTCAATCATTCCGGTCCCTTAATTATCCATATTACATAAGGTGCTCTCAGGTTCCCATGGAATCCAGAAAGATTCAAGAGAAAACAGGCACTGATGAGGCAGTCTTATTAAGAGCACAAAGGTCTCAGTAGTCTGAATAAGTATTATTGAACCCTAACATACATACCTAACTTCCTTTAAGAGTTAGTCTTTTAAACCTGAGGTTGTTGCCCCAGCTGTATAGTCAATGGAGAGAAGCAGATAATTTGAGAGGATAATTACTTTCTTCCTAAAACCAGTTTCTAATATAAGACAGATGAATTGCTTTCTGGAGCTGCCTATTTCTCTGCCTTGATTATAAAGAGAACCTGGAATACTGATCTTATCAGCAAATGTCTAACAGAAGTACCTCAATTAGGTGAAATGAGATGGGAGATGTTTAGAACATCTCTGAACCTGGCAGTCTCCATTTAGGAGGGCTGCTCAAACTGGAAACATCAACCCTCAAAAATTATTTGTTTTGAAAATAGGAGCTACATGGGATTTTTTTGGTTTGTTTTGTTGAAAAACAATAACAGAATTAAAAGAACAAAAATGAATGAAGTCATAGATGTTATAAAATTTATTTCCTCTGTACTTGCCAGGGAAGTCTAACATTCAGGATCCTGTATTTATCCTGCAAAGGCAGATGCACAGTCCCAGGGCTGGCAGACTGTATTGGGTTTGTGAGGTAAGGTTTTGGTAGCAGGGGGACCCACACTGGAATCCTCAGCATGCCTGACATTCAGTCCTACACAATCACCTCATGGCTCTTTTTCACAATTAAAATCTATTTAAATTTAGGAAGTAGAGACTTGTCTCAGCCATAAAGCTTATGTGTACATCCTGCCTTGCTGGAGGTCCTTCTCCCATTGCTTTCTTACCTTTTCTTCCCTTCATGCCAGGAAATCCAAGGAGCTGGTACAGAGTATCCCCCAATAAGATTCATCCCAGTGGTAAATTATTTTTTAATAAATACAGTTTTTGAAATGGAAGCATCAGGCCAACACTAGGCCCATGAATACAACTGAAGTCATTCTGACAACAAGAACATGACAGCCAGGAGGGTCAGTAAGCTCCCTGATACATTTGGGGAAGAACAGTGTCTCTTGCCAGTACAACAGGAAAAAAATGAAGGACCTAAAAGGCAGTTGGCATCAACACATACACACGTACACAGTGCTTACCTTGGATTTTGTCAAGACAGTGGATGGGAAGGGGGTTGCTGACAACTATATTTGTACTCTGGCTCTTTGAGGAAGTTATATCTTTTTAAGTATGTACTTAGCCCTCTGATGACCCTCAAAGAAAATGCAGGTGATAATTGTATGATCTGTATCTGTCAGAAACTGAGATTTTAAACAAAAGTTTATTTGGCCTTCTTTCTTTCTTCCCTCATTTGATATATGCTGTAGGCATATTTATTAGGTAGCCTTTAAAATCCCTTTTCCTCTCCCAGTAATTACACATGTAATAAAAATGATAATCACAGTGGGTGGAGATTGGATTTCCTTTCCTTTTAATAGAAAGGACCGCCTGGTAAAAAAATAAATGGAGTTAATTAGTTGAATATAATTGCAAATTCCTTGGAGTTAAAACATGCTGCATACCAGCAGAAAATGCTATTTGCCATATGGTATTGGAACACTGGAATGATGTCTTTTCCTCTACTGTTTTTCTGCAGACTGAGCATGGACTTGGAGTATTTGTGGCTTCTCAAGTATTCAAGTTATGCAAGGCAGCTCACTGAGTGCCCCAAAGAAGCAGAGAGCCATTCTTGTTCAGTTCATAATATGTACTGAAAAATAAACAACGAAAAAAAATCTTGGTTTCGCAAAGCTTTTAATGAAAGCCTAAAGTTTCACTTTTTAGTAGTTTTGGGAAACTTTCAGAAACTTTTTTCTTTTAAGAGTCCATTTATGGTCCCCTGAATAATGTTATTAAGATCAGTGGAAAAGGGTAATTTTAAGGAAGTTATCAAATACTAGTTGGGAATCATAAAATGGTTTGGGTTGAAAGGCACCTTTAAAGGTCATCTAGCTCAACCTTCCCTGCAATGAACAGGGACATCTTCAATTAGATCAGGTTGCTCAGAGCCCTGTCCAACCTGATCTTGAATGCTTCCAGGAATGGGGGATCTACCACATTTATGGGCAACCCATGCCAGTCTCTCACCACTTTCACAATAGTTTCTTCTTTACATCTAGTCTAAATCTACCATTTTTTAGTTTAAAGACATTACCCTTTTTCCTATCACAACAGTCTCTATTAAAAGAATTATCCCCATCTTTCCTGTAAGACCCCTTTGAGTACTGAAAGACCATCCCTGGAGCCTTCTCTTCTCCAAGCTGAACACCAACTCTCAGCCTGTCTTCATAGCAGGGGTGCTACAGCCCTCTGATCATCTTAGTGGCCCTCCACTAGACTCAATCCAACAGTCTCAATCTATGTCTCTGTTGTACTTGGGACCTCAGAGCTGGATGCAGTACTCCAGGTTGGGTCTCACCAGAGCAGGGTAGAGGGGCAGAATCACCTCCCTTGACCTGCTGGCCATGCTTCTTTTGATGCAGCCCAGGATGTGGTTGGCTTTCTGGGCTGCCAGTGCTCATTCCCAGCTCATGTCAAGCTTTTCATTCATCAATACCCACAAGAAATTCTTGGCAGGGCTGCTCTCAGTCCCTTCATTCCCCAGCCTGTATTGATACTGGGGGTTGCTCTGCTCCAGGTGCAGGGCTCTGTAGTACACAGACGATTGTGTATTTAACATGAAAATGATTTAGAATGAGAAAGAGGTTAAAAACTAGAAAAGCATATGTAACTGAGTCTTTATTTAGCACCTTTTCAGATTGCAAAAAAATAAATAAAAAATGAGTTAGCTGTGCAACTATACTCATTTATTTATCTAAACTTTCCAAACTAAAATTTAAAGTTTGCCAACTTTGACACAAAGAAAAGAGAAATGATGGACAACAAAGGCATTTACTGTACTTAAAAAATGTTTTCTGCTACTGAACCCAAGGCAAGTTACCATTCCAACTTCTTAAGAAATAGTCCCTCTGTGGATTTTTGACAGTGAGTGATTTTCCACTGCTCATTTTTAAGATACACATAAACATCTACCCAAAAAAAAGAAAATTCCAAACCTGCTAAGAAATAGCCATTCTGATATCTTAGATTTATTCCTCTCTGGGAAATTGCTCTCTAAGTGTCTAAGCTTCTTTTCTTGTTGTGAAAGAGATATATAGGGACTCACACAGTCGCTTACAAACTCTGACTTAGAAGTGAAGTAAAAGTTCATTTTCAAGCTATAAAAGTATTCTCAGATCTTACAGCAGCAGCATTGCCTTAATTACAGTGGTTGATCCATTTTTTGGTCTTTTCTTCAGCTTTATGGTGCTGGTAATGCTATTGGGTCAATAAAGCAAGCAGCTTTAACTGAAAAATTGACAGTGAATGTTTTCAAGCTTCATTGCTCAGATAGGATAATTATTGTGATGTGTAGATTTTTCTTTCTTGAAAGTAAACACTTATATCACATGAATAAGTAGTCCATTGTTTTAGTTGTTAAATCGTCAGATGGACAACATGTTTTTTTTCTCCATACAGTGTGTAAACGGAAGGTAAATTATAAATATGAGCAAATCTAAGATGAGGAATCCTAAATTGCTCCCCAAAATACCCCTTAGACATGGGAGAACTCCCATGAAGCTAGTAGCTTCAGGGGCTTTGTGATTCAAAACAGCAGGAGTTTACAACACGTACTACAATAAAATATATAATTTACAAATCAGAGCCGGTCATGCAGAGCGCTTTATGCTGCTCAAAAATTTTGAAGTTTTAGCACCTTTCTACTGAGGTTTTCAATGATGTTCACAAAATGCTGCACATTTCCCCCCACAGTTCTTATCTGTGCCACTGACAACTTCAAGGCAAATTTAAACTGAACATGAATAAAGCCACTTACGAACTTTGAAACTTTGAAAGCATTTAATATATCATTTTTGTCCTGTTTACTTTTATGGGGCTTGTCAGTGGCAGGTTTCCTTTAAAACAGATAGTCAAAGCAACTAAAAAATAAGGAGAAAATCTGTTCACAAACCTCTGCCTTTCTGATTTCATTGAAGTCAAATTTTTGCTTATTTTTAGAATGGTCAGTGTTAGTGAACATGTGGTATTATTCTTAGGACTTCTCTGAAGTCTTAAGATATTGAGAAATTATTGGAAGGTAGAACCTGTCAGAGGAGCTTTCCTAGAAGCAGCAGACTTTAAGAATATGATCCTGATTTTTCATTTTCCATTAAGAAAATCACAGATGATTTCTTTCTGCTGCCCCTTGAAGTCAGCAACCTGAAGATTAAGCTGTCAATTCTTGCTAAAGCAGACTTTTTCAGGAATTGTCAAAAATGTTGGCATTTATTCCAAAGAAGATCAGATTAAAAACCAGACAACACTCAACAGTGTCCACAGGGCAGACATTTTCTGCTTGACTCATACCTTACCTACCCTCTTGGTCCATTCATTTTAAAGTGTCAAATACCATCCTTTTCCATCTCCATGCTATTTGATGTGGCACTGCATAAAGAGATGTGCATCATATCAGAAAAATCCCAGTTTCTGGAAGCATTAGCCAGCCACTGGGCTTAATAATTAAGTCTGCTTCTTAGCCTTGCTAATTAGCCAACATGCAAGTAAAATGTGCGTGGCTCTGGTGAGGCCTCACCTTGAGTACTGTGTTCAGATCTGGGCCCCTCACTACAAGAAGGACATTAATGTGCTGGAGCATGTCCAGAGGAGAGCTACCAAGCTGGTGAGGGGTCTGGAGAACAAATCATACGAGGAGAGGTTGAGGGAACTGGGCATATTTAGTTTGGAGAGGAGGAGGCTGAGGGGAGACCTCATTGCCCTCTACAGCTGCCTGAAAGGAGGTTGTAGAGAGGTGGGTGCTGGCCTCTTCTTCAAAGTGAATAATGACAGAACCAGAGGAAATGGTCTGAAGTTACAGCAGGGGAGATTTAGACAGGATATTAGGATGAATTACTTTACTGAAAGAGTGATCAGGCACTGGAACGGCCTGCCCAGGGAGGTGGTGGGGTCACCATCCCTGAAGGCTTTTAAGAAACATGTAGATGTGTCACTTCAGGGCATGCTCTGGTGGCCAAGATTGTAAGGAGTGGGTTGTGGTTTTGTGTGCAGTTGGACTTGGTGATCTCAGAGGTCCTTTCCAACCATAGCAATTCTGTGATTCTGTGATAAAATGCATTTGCTGTAGGAACTGTATGGGGCAGTTTCTTGGGGGTCTTTTCATCTCTCCATATTGCAAAATACAGACATTCTCTTTGATTCTTTCCTGTCTCTAGTCATGCTCTGCTCACTATTCAGCCACACTAGAGACCAGCCTGATGAAATATTTTGATGTCATTGGCCTGATTCTCTGTTGCTTTGCACACAAGTTGTTATTGCCTTGTCAGGCATTGCTCTGACCTGTGCAATATAGGTGTAATTTATTATAAAGCAGAATGTTAGTTGTCATTTCCAGTAAACTTCAGTATGACGATCCTAGAGTGGATACAAATGTATTTTAAGCTTATCTTCAGACTCTTAATGCACCATGGTACTCTGTTGGGGTGTATGCCATCCTGCTCTTTGTACTAATTCAGCTAAGGATATTTTATTTTTCCTTTTAACTGACATAATGACACTTCAGTTCTATCTATGTGAGAGAATTCTGTATCAAACCTTCTCACAGGAAGGAAAATTTTCCTTTTATGTCTTCCTAAGCTAATGAAAATCCCGTGCCCTGGAGCACTGTGTCTGCTGAGAGACCCAGTCCAAGCACTACAATTCAGGAATTCACTCATGCCACATACTCTGCTCAAATCTGTCAACCTGGAATATGTTTAGGTGTTATTACTATTATTATTGATTATTGGCTGACACTAAGCAATTATAGAATTTGCCATCCCACATGATATTCATTAATTAATTGAATTTCAGTAATTCTATAATTAATTTGCAGTTTCCTGAAGCCTCAATTCAGAACTGGCTGAACTGGTGCTGGACAAAGATGCAATAAAAGACAACTTCTGAAACCATTAATGCAGTTTAAGGTGAAGACAGGTAAAGAGAGGTGATCAGCATCAGTGTGCATCATGCAGAATTTACTCACTTGTCTCAGTTCAATCCTGAATACGAAACAATGACTTTCCTTGCTTATAGCCTTATCAACCAAAAAAGATGGGAGAAAAGTGCTCATCACCATTTAACAGATGGTTAAGAGAGGCACAAAACATTAACTTCAAACTTTATAAGCCATGTAGAAGCCTAAAGAGGCAGATGAAGATGAAAGACCATTTCTTAGGTTAAAGCTAGTGCCTATGTGTGCCATGAAATTCTACAATCTTTTAGAAGTACAGCTTTAAGAAACGTACCCAAGGTCATTGAGAAAGTCTGTCACAGAGCATGTGGTAGGATTAGTTTGTAGACATGAGCTGTGAGCACAAAAATATCTTTGCTGCCTTGAAACAAAATATTCATTCTGCAGAAGTCCAGGAGTGGTTCTCCAGCCTCATTTCAGCATTACAGACAGTCCTGAGCTGGTGCTGTTCTCTGTCCTGGGAAGAGTTTCTTCCATTGTTCTCATGAGGCAAAGAGACATGTTGTCACAGATAAGTTAATTTGGCCATGTCTCAGTGGGCAGCAGGCTGGTGGTGGGGTTGGTGACATGGCCACCCTGGGATAAGTGACTTTGGGCAGCCAGGGAGACATGGGTCTGGCAGTCTTGGCCTGAAGCTGGGAGAGCCCTGGGCAGGGCTTGCCCATGGTGATAGAGGGTGGCTGCTCCTGCTTTTTCGTGAATTGTCCTATTTCTCACAGCCTCAGACAGGCCCAGACAGGGATGCAACTAGATCCGAGTGCACTCCTATTCCCTATCTCCTCAGCCAGTCGGAGATTTATGCAGCTTTCTGCAAAGCCCTTGACCAGAGGAGAAGGAAGCCCACACTCATCCCCAAGCTGTAGGGCAAGACCTGCTCTGGTGCTTGAAACACCTCCTCCTGCCCTCACCTTGGTGCTCGCACTGCTCTTTCTCACTTTTCCCCCTTCTTTCTCCTTACTTCTCTGCTCTTTCAGCATACTGCTCTTTCTTCACTATGTTTTCACAGAGGCATCACCACTCATGAATGAAGCTGTAGCTGTGGTTTCTTTTTCACGACAAAACCATGCCAGCCACAAGTTTCTCTCTCGCCTCCTCTCCAACTGTCATCGCCGCTTTGTTGTGTGGTCTTCTATATCCTTCTCAACCCTGGAGGCCCAAGAAAGAGGAGAGAAAGTATCCAGAAGCAAGCTCTGCTATAACTTGTGTCTCTACTTGGACCAGTTAAAAATGCTAAAAAGCTGCAGGAGTGGCAAGAGGAAAGGGATGTGCTGGGAGGTGGGAAAAATGAGTCGCTGTGGGCTCAGGTAAGTTGATAAAGGGATCCTGTGTGAGGGCTGACTGAGAAATCACTTCATTGTTATGTTGTAGCCTGAATAAATGAGCTGGAGTTGTCATCCTCCTGTGGCCAAGTGACATTGCAGTACAGGAAGCAAAAGCAGCTTCCATGGTACACTCAGGAGAGTGAGACTACAATAAAATCACCAAGCAGGGTTTAAAAGGAGCAGGCATTGTCTGTCTTGCAGAGATATTCTAAATTTTGTGCTTTTGGATCCTATCTTATGCTGATGACAGTGACAACCATTTTTCTAAAGTTTGGAGCCACTAATATGGAGTTGGGGGAAAAGAACAGATATAGGTGCCGTAATCTATGAATTGATGGAAATATTTTAGCAGTTTCTTTGTGTTTTCTTGGCTATCTAATTGCTCAGATTTATCAGAGAAAGAGTGGAATTTGATATAAATATCAGGGAAGTTTTTTACTCAGCAGAGCCCTAGAGTTACATTTCCCTCAGAAAGTGAAATCCCCTGTAAAAAATCTTTATTCTGATTAGGTTGAGGTGCTTTAGTTGTTGGCTAATCTGGGCTGATCTTCTCTCTCCTAAACTCCTTCAGGGCTTTTAAATGAATGAAATATTCACTGTGAAAGTAAGTGACAGTCTTCATTAACCAGTCCTTTGAACTTACCAGTCATATTTAAATCCATGCTCTTCATCAGGCATAGAAAAGTAATTAACTTCAAATGTATGTTGCTTGTATAGATTACTAAACAACTGTGCAATCAACTGTTTTAAAACAAGGTGGTCTCTTTCTCACAAATTCATAGAATCAAAGAATGGTTAGAGTTGGAAAGGACCTCAAAGATCATCGAGTTCTAACGCCCCTGCCATGGGCAAGGACACTTTCAACTAGTAAAGGTTGCTCAAAGCCCCATTCAGCCTGGCCTTAAACACCTCCAGGAATGGGGCAACTACAATTGTCGTAGTCCAATTTATTTTCATAAATTGGAAATTTTGTGTTCTTTCCAGCCCTAAATTCTTGAAACATTTTTTCTTCTCTCCCAGGAAAATAGATTATTTACTGCTTCTTTATCAAAGTGGGGATGGTCCTGCGATGACAGTAATATAGTAGGGGCAAAATGGCTCATATGTATCATTCATAAATTCCTAAACAAAAGGCTTTATGCAACATGCAAAGACTTTTATTAAGGTCATGATCTCAAACTTTCCCATCAACTGGAGGCTGACTTCAGAACTCTTCAGGTTTGGTTATATTATTATTCTCATTATATGCATGAAACAATTTAGACTTACAATGCTCTGAGATTCAAGGATGCTATTTTATTTTTTTTAAAAATTCACTTCTGATTTATATTTGACTAAAAATGAATAATAAAACAAGTTTCTATCCCCCAGAAAATATGTTCCATATGCACAGAGAGTTTTTAATGGTGTTTTCACACTTTCTAAATAGAAGCTTACCATTTGGTATATCAAAAACAAAAGATGTTATCCTATGACTGGTGGCAGACAATGAGTAATTTATTTACAGATATAATTATGTTCAGTTGGTAGCTCAAGAAAATAATGAGGTACATTAGAAAATGAAATAACAGCATTATTGTTGAAGCTATCTCAGAAAGGTAGTTATATAATGGAGGAAATCCAATTCCTGCATTAGAATCTGATAGTACCTGCTTCTTGAGAGATGGCTGAAGAGTGAAGACCTTAGTTGTCTGAGAGAAAGAATACCACTGGATTAAAATTCTTCCAATAACTTACAATTTTTGCTTTGAGCTTATTGCTTCTTAAATTATAAGGTTTAGACTAGGAACTGAATGAATGTTCTCCCCTGCAAGCTGTTCAGATTATACTCACTCATAGACTCACCCTCCAATTTTACTTCTCCCATAGGGTCACAGCAGAAAGTTTTTTGTATGTCTTCTAACTTTGAAAATGAGAAGCTCAGAGGCAAGTCTGAGAGCATTAAAGTGAGCTCCGTAATCTATCTCCCCTTTTTCTTTCTTTGTTGTTGTTGTTATTTTTGTTGTATTTTGTTTTCCCTTTTCCTCTAGAGTTAGTTGATACAACAGGATGAAAATGTTTGGACGATTGCAAAGAGCAAAGCAAGGCAATTTATGTTAAACATTGAAGAAACTACCATGTGGTGCCAGTTGGCCATCAACTGTGGTGGGTTTGAATTAAGGTATTGACAGAGAAAAAGTGAGAGAAGCTCAGACTCTCTTGTGTTTCTGCATTCAGGAAATGGCCTTGATTTAACTTGATGTGTCCAGGCTTCTAATTTCACAGGCATCAAATCACAGATTTGTTTGGTAACTTCTGAGCTTTATTTGCACATAATGACTTTTTGTTTATAAAGCTCAGTTTCACTTGTGTCCTAGAAGATAGGAATTAAAGCATGAAAGTTGAACAAAATTACTAAAAAATCCATTAATGGTTCAAATGTGCCATAGAACAATAAGTTCTGCTTAAATTGGAATAAACTTTAGATCAAGTGGTGCTGCATGCCAGAGGTGCTCTGTACCAAGAGGTATTTTGACCAAGTTTAGTAATAGAAAGACCAAAGATCCAGTAGGCTTTGTCAGCTCAGTGATGCATAGACACACCAGATTATAAATGAGAAGGAGGAAGTAATCTTCTGTATAAGGCTTTAGTGATCAAATCCATACACTAAGGTGAAGCAGATTCAGAGTGTCAATGGAGAAGGTTTCAAGCATTCTTCTTTCCAAAGTTACTTAAGAAAAAGACAAGTATATTGAACAATATCCACTCTGCCGAGAGATACAAAATGGTGGCTTGATTATGCATCACTGTCAGCAATCTAAAATCAAAAGTTACATCCACTTGATTCACTTGACAACACCACACCAGATATGATGGAAGTCATTGGAATTATGCTGGGAACAATGAATTTGGCTTGCACCCTGGATGAGACGCTGTTCAAAATGACTGTCACCCACATAGGGTTAGGTTTTATAGCTCTCAATGAAAATTAAAATCATGCTATGATGAACTACATCCCAAGGTATTTAAGCTCTGTTGCTCAAGTTCAATTTCAGAGTGTAATACCAGAAAAATCCCACTGGGAGTTATTTAATTTTTTATACAGGTTCAACATGTAGGAGAACACTTATGCAGCCATTTAAAATCAATCTAATCTAGTGAATACAGTGCTCATCAGAGGTGAGTGATTTGCATTCCACATGTCTGAGCTTTCACTTACTTTCATGGGTTTTCCACAACTAACTCCGTGGTGATGTTTCAGATTTGCAGTGGGATACATCACTGGTAGAGTTGAGTGAATGGTTCATCATTCCCATCAGCTGGATATCCCATTTGAGAGTTTATTATAATCCCTGGTAGTGGAAATCCTATATCTCAGTCATTCTTACTCCCTTTTCAGCTGAGACCCAAACGTCTCATTTATTTCTGCATCTTGCCTGTTCTATTTTCACCAGACAGGGTGTGGGATAAAGATCATGGCAAGAAGTCTGGCACAGTATGAAAACTGGTGAGAGAGACATGTGCCTCCACAGGTCAGATACTGAGCAAAGTGCATACTTATTGGAGGTGTGGGAAAATGAGAGCCAGGATTTGCCTCAGCATTACTCATAAGTAAATGTGCCGTACAGTTCCTAAGCAAGCTGTGTTTGTCATTCTGTGTACTGCAGGCACCACCAGCTCAACTCTGCTGTCAACAGCAGACTCCCGGGAAGTTGCTGTGATGGTTAGGCAGTGCAATGTTATTTCCCAGTCACAGATGGATTTCAGCTCCCCCCCGCCCCAAACTAAAATATTTACTATACTTCTCTCCAGACTAGGAAAATATAGAACAAATCATAATGAGAAAACTGAGCTTCTGAAATCCCTGTTCCCAGTATTTAGGATATGACTTTGAAATTAAAGAAATAAATGACAGCTGTCTTCACTCTGCACATGTGTTTACACATGCATTAGTTTAAATGTGAATAATTAGAGTAGTTAGGGGGATTATATGCATATTGTTAAATGTGTTAGATCTTGCAGGAGAGGGCTTATTGGCCTGTTGTGCTGTATATTGTGTGAGTGTTGAAATCAGTAAAAAGATAGTATCAACAGTAAAAAGACAGCCATTTTTCTTAGGTTTGTGCATTCTCATACATATTTGGAGTGCCTGACATACCCACATGGGTCAAAACCAAATGTTGTTTTGAGTTCTGCTGAAAGTCTCTGCTCTCACTTCTAGCCGTACAATACTGTGGAAACCATATATGCAAAAATGTAAACAAAACAGATGTATCTGAACGCAGGATGCAGTAACTGAGAAACAATTAATCATTCAGTCAAAGAGTTGAAAATATTTTCTGACAAGAAATGTATCTTGTGAACAGCTTTCATTGTTTCTTTTCTCTCAAAATATGTCTATTTATATGACTAGCCCCTTGGACTATTTTTAGCTTAGTGCTAATGGAGTGCATGTAGGTGCCTTTAAGATTTTATTGCTCTATATCTGGTGAAAAATACTCAAGCAATTTTAATGTTGAACTGTAAACTCACAATCCCTACTGATTTTCACACATTTTTTGTTCACTTGCACCTAATTTTGATAACAGCGATTCCATCCATTTTATTTCCAAGTGTAAAATCCAAGGCTCATTGTTAGGACCATTTCTGATTAACATCTTTATTGATGATCTTGATAAAGACATAGGGTGTATCATCAGCAAGTTTGCAGATGACACCAAGTGTAGCAGGAGTGTTGATTCACATCACATGAGGATAGAGAAGCTTTACAGAAAGACTTAAATAGATTGAATCATTGGGCCAACATTAATGATATGAGTTTTAACAAGGGCAAGTGCCAGGTCCTGCACTTGGACCACAATAACCCCATGAAGCGCTACAAGCTTGGGGAAGTGTGGCTGGAGAGCTGCCTGGCAGAAAGAGACCTGGGGGTTCTAACTGAGAAGCAGCTGAATATGAGCCAACAGTGTGCCCAGGTGGCCAAGAAAGCCAGTGCTATACTGGCTTGTATTATACTGGCTTGTATTAGAAATAGTGTGACCAGCAGAAGCAGGGAGGTGATTGTCCCCCTGTACTTGGCACTGGTGAGGCCACACCTTGAGTATTTTGTCCAGTTCTGAGCACCTCAATACAAGAGAGATATCGAGGTGCTGGAGCAAGTGCAGAGGAGGGCAACAAAGCTGGTGAAGGGCCTGGAGAATAAATCTTATGAAGAGCAACTGAAGGAGCTGGGATTTTTTAGTTTGAGGAAGGGAAGACTGAGGGGAGACCTCATCAGTCTACAACTACTTGAAAGGACACTGTAGAGAGGTTGGTGCTGGTGTCTTCTCACAGGTAATTAGTGATGGAACAAGGGGCAATGGCTTCAAGCTGCAAAAGGGTAGGTTTAGACTGGACATAAGAAAAAAATTCTTTACAGAAAGAGTGGTCAGACACTGGAATAGGCTGCCCAGGGAGCTGGTTGAGTCACCATCCCTGGACAAGTTTAAGAGTTGTTTAGGTGTGGTGTTGGGGAATACAATGTAGGGGAGAACTTTGTAGAGTAGGGTAGATGGTTGGACTTGATAATCCCAAGGGTCTTTTCCAACCTAGATGATTAAAAAGGCTCTTCTTGTTCTCCCTGATTTTTAAGTGAATAAGAAGAGGTGACTTAGTTGTATGTTCATAGAGTGTGCAGGTATCTGTCTATAAATATCAAGATCATCTAGTGTAGGGGCACTATTATTTGTTAACAAAGAAAATAACATTGAAGGTTGGAAGAGGCTTTCCAAACTAGCAGAAAAATTAAGGGTATGAGAAAGGATTAGTTCCAGAGAGCAGTCTTCAACTGAACAAATACTAGGCCATGTAGGATGTGTTAATTCAATTCCTAAAATTTCTTTTTTGGGCAGCTTAGTAAATCCTTAACACTGACGTAACTGCTTACTGTTGTGGCTGAGGAGAAGGAGCCTGTATTTTGCTGGCTCTGTCACTTGTTAGATCCTCAGAAAGTCTTTACAATATTAACACAGTCCCAGTGTGGATGACTATTCTTTCTCGATGAAGGAGCTAAACTGGCTTACAGAAGAATACCAGGGTCAATGTAGGGAAAGGGAAAGACTGCACAAGGAACAAAATGAGAAAGAAATGGGGGAAAGGAACAAAAGCAAAGGGCGGAGAAGTAAGACCTGGTGTATTTGATAGCAGGGCTCTAGACTGTGTCTCAAGGAATCTGTAATTTCACACTAAATGAACCCTTATTAAATATAATTTAAAAACAAGTATTCAGATATATCAATAAACTTCAGCAAAGACTAGTAATCTCTCTAGCACTGTCTGTGATTAATGTAGTCTTATTTCAAAATCCTACACCTAATTTGGCCCTGGATACAGGAAAATCTATACTGTAGCATAGCACTTGCAGAAAGAATACAAATAAGCCAGTGTTGTCAACAGAGACCAACCTCAGTTTGTACCAATGGTCATTAGAGGATCCAGAAATACTTTAATATTCTCATCCTTTTTACTCCTGAACCTTTTAACTAGAAACCTACAGAAAGGACTATAACAAACTCAATACAGCCACGTGACTAGTACTTGAAGAATAAACCCGGTCAAAATGAGAGGCCTCAGCCAAAACAAGTCATCAAGGCCTGTGAAATTACTTTCAACTATGCAAATACACTCATCTTCAATCTTTATTTCCAAATGCTAAGAAAACTGTAAATTTGAAGTGAGACTAGCGCTTATTCCAGGTTTGGGGTTTTTTTTGGTTGGATACAGCTATTTTTAACCTATATTCTAAATGCAATAGATTCAGTCCTTCGATATTTCTTCTTCAAAGTTTTACTCAAATACTGACCTTTAAAAGTTCTAACTATAAGTACTTTTGCAAGACCTGCACTTTCAGGAAACAAAGCTCACTCTGTTCTCTGCTGGAAATATCAGATCCAGGCCTAAAATCAGCAACTCCATTTCTTTTCTTATGATCTTTAACTCTCTACCATTAACCACAGACACGTGTTCAATACCTATTGAAAAACCTCATATAAATTATGGACCTCAGCAGAAATCAATCTACAGTCTAGTCTGGTGGGTTGCACAGTATCCAAGAAAAACAAAACAGGTCCAGAACATATTGGCAGGTAAGGTCTTCTTTCTATTTTATAGCACCAACAGGTGATTATAGAATCAATACAAAATATGTTTAGTTGCTATGAGCTGGACTTAAGACTGACACTTCATAAGTGACCAGTAAAAGATACAAGTCTTTATTTTCCCATCTCTAACTCTATTCTTAATTTCAAAATTATCAGCAGCCAAAGGAATATTATGCAGGCATGGGTTGTTATCTCTAGGAAAGTATATCCCCCACCCTTGCATTATGACCTATACAGGATACAGCTATGAATTGAACTTCATAATAAAGTAATTTATTGTCCTTGTTTCAACTGGGATAGGGTTAATTTTCTTACTAACAGCCGGTATATGCTATGTTTTGGATTTAGGGTGAAAATAATGTTGATAATACAACAATGGTTTTTTGTTTTTGCTAGGGAGACAAGGACTCTTTCAGCTTCACACTGAAGTTGACAGAGAGTGTAGACAGGAGAACTGACCCAAACTGGCCATATGAATATTCCTTACTATAGTTGTCTTGCTCAGTACATAAGCAGGAGTTGGTCAGGGGACAGGGATTTGTAAATTACTGCTTGGGACAGGCTGGGCAGTCACTCATTTTACATATTCTTTTGCCATTATTACTATTTTCCCTGCCATTACTGTTCTATTATACTGTCTTTATCTCAACTAATAAGGTTTATTTTCTCCCTTTCCTCCCTGTCACACTTGGCTGGCAAGTGGTGAGTGAACAGCTACATGGTCCTAGTTGCCATCTGGGGTTAAGCCATGACACTTGCCTATGCCAGGCTCATAATCTTTCAAGCACTGCCATCCTGCATCCCTGACCTGACCCACTGCATGCACACATTTAGAGCAGATTTAGGTCCTGTACTTCAGTTCTGACATGCCAAGTTCTGTCCCTTAGTTGCAGTTCAGACTTGCACATCAGGGATGGAGGTAGATGAAGTAACCTTACTTTGCAAGAATATGTGACTACCACAGGGCACAAGAAAAAAAAAACCCTGAGGTCTTGCAAGAGTAGTATGGATATCCAGGTTTCAGTCACTCCTACCTTGTGTTCGGAAAAAACACATCTGATCTCTGTTGTGGGCCAAACCTGTAACAGCTCTGGCTTATCCACATCCCAGTTTGTTGGGAGATTTACGGTGTGTAGGGTTGCTCCACCAAAGGATGATTTTACAGGTTCTGAAAAAGTGACTCGGTGCTGTGTTGGAAGGTCTTCCTCTCAGTTTGCTTTCTGCGTTGGAGAGAAAAATCTAAGTTGGGAAATGTCTTCACTTGCTGACATTTAATTGTTCTAATGGGCTTGGTTTTCTGGCTCTGTTCTAGGCAAGGCTTAGATATAAGGCACACCAGAAGAAAAAGTTTCTTTTTTTAAACTAGATGATACATCTGGCAAATTTAATTCTCTGCCAATCCCCCCTAACTGTCCATAAACTTGGCCATGATTGACCACAGTCATCAATCCAGTAGCACCATTAATCATCCAGCATGATGTCTCTGCACCGTGACATCTGTAACTACCTGCAATCTAGATAATCCTACAAAAGATAACTGACAATTAATTCTGTGTTGTGTCTTTCACCCTCTACTACAACTCTGACTGTGAAGAAATCACAGAGGCACTTCACGATCAAAATAAGCAGGTTTACAAATGATATGTGATCCTCATTCCAGAATTATCCTTTAAATTACATATTTCTTTCTTTTCCCAGTGCTTATTCCTCTCACAATACCCAAGCATTATGCTCCAGACTGCTAAGTACACGTAAAGGCACTCATTTTTAAAGCAGAGTTATGTTTTGCTTCTATTTGCTTTTATGAAGGTCTTAAGAGTTATTATGTTACTATAAAAAAAAAAAAAAAAAGAGGATTTAGAATAGTTTACCACACTGAGAGGCTGAAATCAATATTGTTTATACGGGCATGAATGTTATTGACTGTATATTTACAATAACCTCCAGAAAGTAACTCTTAAACCATTAAATTTCCTGGCAAAGTATACACTTTCATAAATCTGACTAAACATTTTACAATAATAATTAAATTAATTACTAGGAGAAAACAACATATTTGATGGATTTTATCCTTAGGAAAAAATGAGACATTTCACCATCGACTGAATTCAAAGTGCCTTTTCTCTCCAGCCTGGTATTTGCAAGTGGAGAAATACCTTTTCTTTGGAAGAAAAGACTTCACGATGAAGCATAACCCAAACAGGATTAGGCTGAAGACAATCAGTTTAACTTGTACAGAATATTGTTTACAATGTTGTTGATAAAGGGCAGCTCAAAAAAACACATCCAGATGTCATTGTTTAGATGTGGAACATTAACATGTGGCTAAGTAATTAATTACTCCATCTCATTTAAACCAAGGTTCATCAGGAAATTTGGGATGAAAATGAGTACTGAAGAGCTCCCAGAAACAGCATAACTGAGGAGCATTTTTCATTAGTTTGTTATGTTACACATAAATGCCCACTAGAGATCATTGTCTACATACATAAGGCATTTTCAGTAGATCACTGCTGCAGGCAGTTTTCAGTTTTATACAGAAGACAGACTAACAAAAATGAAAAATATATTCATAGATGCAAGGTGATGATTTTGAAGACTCACATTTGTCAGTGGCAGAACTGGAGACCAGGACACAGATCTGCTGAGTTCTTAGTCCCGTGTCTTAATAAGGAGACTGCATGGCAGTCTTACATTTTGTGAGGGATTTTTCAGCAAAAAAATCATCATTAGGAGAGATCTAGGTCTATGAGAACCCTACTTATTTGAGTTTGGGTTATTTATGAAATATTAAAGAATTTAAAGATTCCATGGCCATCTAAGAATTTAAAAGATTGATTTGGTGCCACTCTGCAACCAAAATATGTTTCCCTTACACCACAGGGTTTCCATGGTCTTTTCTGGCCAGATCCCATCTATTATCGTTCAATCGACTTATAGATTTTAATGATGCAAAACAACTGGAAAAGAGTTCATGGAGGTACATCGAAACCTGACTTTGCTGATGAATAGCTTCCTTCTCTTTCTTTTTTTTTTTTTTTTTCCCAACTAACACTTCAACCAACAAAGTAATAAGAAAGATTAATTTAGCAGCAATATTTTGGAATTGGGAGCAAAAAGCTACAGGTCATGGAGCTAAAATAAGTTAAAAGCACAATTTTGATATTATCAGTAGAGAAAAATTAAGGTTTTGGGAAGTATACAGACAATCGTGGGCAGCTTTAGCTTAGGTTAGTAGGGCAAAAGACAGAGCTAAATTAAAGATTATTCTAAAAGTGAGTCTTTAGTGGCTGAACCCTGACCTCATTTTAGTACTTAATCCACAGAAATATTCTTCTCTTGTGTCTTGGTTACCTAGTCTCTCTCATTTTATCTCCTCTGATGTTACACTGGGTAGGTTACTCTTATTTCCCTCCAGACCCCTCACCTGCAGCTGTAGCTTCACCCTTCTTCCTTCACCTCTTTGACTTTTTGTACTTGGCACTAAACCAGGAAAAGACTATAATTCATAAGAGAAAACTGATAGGAAGGGCAGAGCCTAACCTAAGTTAAAGAGAAGTTCCCAGCATTCATGCTCTCTAAAGACACACAGACATCCAGACATCTTGTCTGGTGTCATGTGAGAGGGAATAAAAGTAACCTACAAGGTTGAGCTGCAGAATTCCTGGAATTCAGGCTGGATGAATCTTGACCAAGCAAAACGCAATCAAAACAGAGCAACAGTATCTTGAAAATATAATTTTACTAAATGGCAAACAGGAGGAGTATGTAATTTTCCAGTAATGTCAAAGTTTTTAATTAGCAAGACTGTGGATAAATGTGGAATATATAATTTATCCCGAGGTTGATCTCATGCACAGTTTTGATCCCAAGAGCGTACATTGTTAAAAACTCTTCTCTTGCATTGTTGGAAAGCTGTGCATCCCTTATGCTTTCCATTTGCAATTTTACTGTCCTGCTGAATCAACCAATGTTCACCTTCACATTCTTGGCAGGCTTTAATGTGTTTGCTTACAGTATAATTAAATGCTCTGTATTCATTATTTCCCAGCTCTGACTTACGTTTAGTCTCTTCAATGTAATTACTCCACCGTGTACATTCAGTCAAATGTACTATTCTGTGTCTGTCCAAATTTTATTAAACAAGGGTAAATGTGTGGTCAATTACACTGTTACACATATGATTCTATCTGTCCTTAAGAGAAGCTCTCGAGCCTCTAGTGTGCTTTCCGTGACATGAATTACAGGCATATAAATCCGCTTTCACACTCTTCTCTATCAGTTCTTGTGTTCTGCCTGCTATTAGTGGCAAATTAATTGACTACAGGAGAAAAATAAACAAGCTCTGGGTTAAATCAATTATTTCACATGGTGATAAAAGTAATAGAGAGGGGATCCATCGTCTTCCTGAATTGACTAGATTGCCAGGGTTAATTATCCAACACAATCTCACTTTCTCATTATTCCGTCCTGTAAAATTCCAGTAAAACAAAAGAAAAAGACTGGGTGAATCCCCCAACATCTAGCTACTAGAAATATTGTGGTTGAAAGCTGTTATCCTGTCAATCCCACATGTTAATCCTATTGAAAATCCTTTTTTGAAAATCAAGCTCCAGAGAGCAAAGCCAAATTAACTGTAAGACTAACTTTGAAATCTTGAGGCTTTATGAAAGATATTCTCATTTGCTTTCTAAAAGAAATTAACTGTAAGACTGACTTTGAAATCTTGAGAGTCTTTTTAAAAGTGTTTTAATTTGATTTCTAGTTTCTGAGATTTGCAATCACATGTATACCACTTAAAGGAGATATAATTTTGTTTTTTCTTCCAGATGAATTTTGCGTTTCTGATGAAATTTCCAACTGCTGCAGCCTGCAAGTTCAGGGAAAAAAAAAAAAAAAACAAACCAAACAGTTGGATTAATCTCATCTGACTTTAGTTAGCTGTGTAGTCTAAACTGGTTGTTTAAGCACACAGTGGAGAGAAACAGATGCCTCTAGCAGGCAGGACAGTCCCTACTGAAAAAACCTGAACATTTAAGGAAGGGTCAGCCAGCATCTCTAGGAGGTACCTGTATCTCTCTTTATTAAAGGAAAGAAGTCTAAACTGTGAAGAAGTTACAAAAACTACTAAAACTAGACACAGCGCATCCAACCTTCAAACAAGTGTATTCAGCAATAATCTGACAATACAATAGATTATGTAGAACTAAACAAAGATTGGAATTACTCTGTATTTGACACCATGTTTACAGAGAATGAATGAGCAGATATGTCATTTCTTGCTTTTTCTTAAAGGTGCATTGCAGGATATCCTGCAATGCCCCTTTAAACCAAGCTTGGTGGTGCAGTCGACATGCTGGAGGGAAGGGATGCCATCCAGAGGGACCTGGACAGGCTTGAGAGGTGGACTAATGCAAATGGCATGAAGTTCAACCAAGCCAAATGCAGGGTCCAGGCAATCCCAGGCACAAATACAGGTTGGGCAGAGAATGACTGGAGAGCAGCCCTGAGGAGAAGAACTTGGGAGTGCTCATGGATGAGAAGCTCAACATGAGCCAGCAGTTTGTGCTGGCAGCCCAGAAAGCCAACCATATCCTAGGCTGCATCAAAAGAAGCGTGACCAGCAGGTCATGGGAGGTGATTCTGCCCCTCTACTCCGTGCTTGTGAGACCCTACCTGGAGTGCTGTGTCCAGCTCTGCAGTGCTCAACAGAGAAAGGACATAGAACTGTTAGAACGGGTCCAACGGAGGGCCACAAAGATGATTAGAGGGATGGAGCACCTCTTCTATAAGGACAGGCTGAGGGAGCTGGGGCTGTTCAGCCTGGAAAAGAGAAGGCTCCAGGGAGATCTTCTAGCAGCCTTCCAGTATCTGAAGGGAGCCTACAGGAGAGCAGGAGAGGAACTCTTTGTCAGGAAGTGTAGTGATAGGACAAGGGGTAATGGTTTTAAACTGGAAGAAGGGAGATTTAGATTGGATATTAGGAAGAAATTCTTTCCTGTGAGGGTGGTGAGGAACTGGAACAGGTTGCCTAGAGGAGTTGTGGCTGCCCCATCCCTGGGAGTATTTAAGGCCAGGCTGGATGGGGCTTTGAGCAACCTGCTGTGTGGGAGGTGTTCCTGCCCATGGCAGGGGGGTTGGAACTCAATGATCTTCAAGGTCCCTCCACCTCTAACCATTCTATGATTCTATGATCCCTTGGCAGAGTGTGACAGAAGACACGCATGACTTTCTTGTCTTGCTCTAAATGAACAGCTTTTAGAGTAGCTATCCGTATTAAACTGAAATTTTCTCAACTAAGCAATAAAACACAAAGAGATACAACATAATTTATAAATATTTTGTGCTGGATTGAAATAGCATCTAATGAGTTTCATCTTAAAGTAAATTCATATTGTCAGGTTTAACAGCCTTTCATAAACTGGATTTACACTCAGTGGGCTTTCAATTAATTTTCACTAATGGAGTTTGCAGTGGTGTAAATGATAAGAGAATATGTCTCCAAGTGCCTAGAGGCCTTTATTGGGAGTTTGCTGATGGTGCATATAAGGACACTAAACCAATGTTATCTTCATCTAAGCATAGCCTTAAAATTAGATAGCAGTTAAGATATGTCCTCTTCTGTTCTGCTGATTTGGAAAATGGAATACATTTATTGGAAGAAAGGATGCAGATTAAAAGTCAATGAGATTTTATTGCATCATGGATAATTATTTCCCATTGTTTTACCATTATTTCTTCATTTAGGAAAAGAAGATGATTCAAATAATTTTATCAGCTCAGTGGCTTTATGTTCCACATATAATGCAAGAAATTGGAGTAAATACAGGAGTTTCAATAATGGAACTTTCATTTCTAATTTAATTTCTTTTAAAAAATGATACTATATGCATACATAGGAAGTATGGTATGTAATTATAGCTATAGTAACAGTGTGTATATATATTTCAACATAAATATGCCATTAACAGACCTTACCATTGATATCATGGCAGTAAATGAAAGTTGTTTAAAAGTTAGTCAGTTTGTTGTACAGTTAAAAAACTTCTTTAACATTTTGTTTTTCACCATCCAGGGAATATATGCAATATAGAATACAAAGGAAATAAAGTAATAGCTATGAGAAGATTAGTTAAAAATATCTAATTAAATGCAATAGATCATGTAACTCCATAAGGTTTCCCTGCTAATTGTAGAATAAATATGTAAAATGAGAGGTTTTTAAAATTATAGCTATCAATATTTTGATTTGGGGTTATGAAGAAACTTCCTTTTTACAGGTCTGAATTATCTTCATACTCAAGGTACCTGAGCTATTGGCTCAGGATAAAATATGAGAGATAAGTATTAACGTTATCCACTGTGTTATTTCCTATGCTTTAGTAAGACCCCAAACTTCATTCCACTCAGAGGTTTTTAGTCTCTATAAGTGATTATGAAAAGCTCTAATGATATTAATAAATATTTCCTTCTAACTTCCTGAGCTCCCTTAAGCTTCTGACTAGAAAAAAAAGTCCTATCTGTATTTCCCTAATTAAACTACATCCATTGCAACTCATATTATAATTGTTCTTCTCTAGAGGTACAAGTAATATTTCCTAATATATAAATCAATGCACATCAATGCAAAAGAAAATCCATGATTTGTAACTGCTCCAGTTTTCTGCACTCATTTATTTCAAAAGCTTTTTCTCATTATAATCTTTCTTGCCCTCTCTAGCTTCGTATTCATGTCTACAGCAAGTGACCATCCATGCTTATATAAATTTCTTTTTCTGGTGCCAGAAGGCAGTCTTTAAATAAAATGAAATGGTTAGCGAAGCTCTATTTTGCAGTATTTAATTCTTCTGTAGAATAAAAAAGGCTTGCAAAAACTTAGGAAGGGAGTTAAACATTATCTATTTTGAAACAGAGAACATAGAAGAAAAATATAATTAACTTTCTGTTTTCACAGTGTTATTTAACTTCTAATTTTCTTAGTAATAGCTCAAAATAACAGTACTTTTTTCAGTAGGAACAGTAGGAAAGCATCAGATTTCTATCTCCTCTCTCCCCTCCAAGATCAATGCTCTATCTACAATGACAGTGAGAACAATCTAAGAATTGAAGAGGGGAATGTCCTCAATATTTTTTTTCCATGGATTCAGTTAAACACATTAATTTCTTGAAGTTTTGTTGAAGCTAAGTTATGTACCACTTACACATTGTTGTTTTTTTTTCACATAGTCTGCAAAAGAGGCAATTTTATTAAACAACAATTTACAGATGAAAGATCAAACGGTGCACAGTCCAATTCAGCTTAGCGACACAGCCACAATAGCGTGGCATTTCATACCACTTCACTTCTTTGCTTCATGACTCGAGTATTTCCTTCTTGGCTATCTCTTTTCTTTTGGCACAAAATACTCAAGACATGGAAAATTATTTGTCCAATGCAAATAACATGTAGAATCATATGATTGCCTGGGTTCAAAGGGATCTTTCAGGTCTTCTAGTCCAACCGTCAACCTAACACTGACAAAAACCATCACAAAATCATATCTTTAAGTGCTATGTCTACCCATCTTTTAAATACCTCCAGGGATGGTGACTCAACCACTTCCCTGGGCAGCCTGTTCCAATGCTTAATAACCGTTTCAGTGCAGAAATTTTTCCTAATATCCAATCAATGCAGAATCAGGAACTGTATTTACCAGATCTTATTCCAGAATGTCCACTTAGCATTTCTTGTCAGCGTTCCTGTTCTCCAACTTTAGGTAAGCCTGAAAAACTGGTAAGAACACAGTGAAATACAGACAAAACCCCCCATGACTCTGCTGGCTTTCTATCAATATCCATATATGCAGTAGTATGCATGACTAGTACTGCTAGGTCTTAGGGAAATGCTAGGGGAATTAACTCTCCTAGATGCAGCTTTCTTAGTGTTAGCATATGACCCAGGGTAGGTTGCATCCAGATCCTGTGGAGAGAGGTGAGTCCTTCTGGTGGGTAATTCACCTTGGCTAAGATAAATGCTCAAAGACATGATTTCACAGGGAGCTGAACCTAACAGCTCTCTCATCTTATTTCCTGCCCAACTAAAAGATCTCAGTAACAGATCCAGTACTTGCCATTCATTTCCAATTTAATTAAACAAACAAAACAAAACCCCTAAAAGACCAGTGCCAAGGAGAAGGCACAAGTCCATGTCTGGGGTGGGGATGAAAAGCAATGGGAAAATGGGCTTTCCTCAGCAATGAGCAGCTCATCACATCTTGCCCTTAAATGGAAGACACTATGATATCAAAGCGTGTCTCACTTTTCTGTCAATGAAGCTGAGATGTCTAACTCAGGACATTGCATCTGCAGGGCTGGAATTAGCTGAGGGGGTTCCTATCTCAGATGTTTATTGCACAGGACACCACAAGTCAGGTGTGCTGCTGAGCGGGGCTGGCTGGTGAGACGGAGCCATGCCAGCTAGGTGTCCATTCTGCAGAGAAGTAGCAGGAGCTTCTCAGAAGTCTGTTGGTTTATCTCCAGGAAAGTCTGCAGCCTTCTCAACTGTGAGATTTATATTATGCCTCTAGGACATCTGAATTGTGATATTTAAGAAAACTAATAGAAAAGAAGGACAGAACTTTCATTTTTTCTGTTTGTTCTGGGTTTGTTTTTTTGTTTGTTTGTTTGTTAGACCTTTTCTGCAATAAACTGGGAGATAATACAAAAGCTAATATGTCCTCGCTGAGCAGCCTCAGTTTGATCCATGGATCATTCAAACATCTCATGTCATATGCCAGGGATACCCTGGCTCAGGCATACATTACATAATCTGAAAAATTGATCACTCTTTTTTTTCCCCAAAAACACTGTGTATGATACTGAGTTGCTTTGCAGTGTAGCACCTGGACTATTTTCATCCCACCATTATTTATATATGACAAACCTGTGAAATAAATAACTAGTACTTTTCCCTGTTTCACAGAGCTTTGTTATTGTGCTTGACCGTGATTTCAGCTCAGATAATTTGAACCAGAGGTAAGTGTTTTGAAGGCCACAGTGGTTTAAAGCTACGTTTACCACAGTGTAGTTTACAAACCTAGATATAATTATAATTCTGCTGTGTCAGCGGATTGTAGCCCAGCCTCAAGTCGAAACAAAATGATGTCCTTGCTAGGCTGTGTGTATGATGTCTCATTTGCCCACCTACACACTTTCTTCATTTTCCCCTCTCCCTTTTTGGAGCTTTATGCACTGCTGGGGTCTGCCGTGCAAGGGGACCCAACGACAAGTAGTCTGGCTATAATACTAAAAAAAAAGTGAAAGTGAACTGCAAATCCAGGTCAATAAGAGGGCAGGGGGATTTATGCATATAAACACAGTAGTCCCGTTTCTGACATCATGCATACCAAGGCTAAACTAGGGTAACTTCAGTGCCTTAGAGGAGTTATTCTAGATTTGCATTCGAATGAGTAGATGGATAACTGGACCTGGTCTGACTCATTCTAATCCAGGAGATACTGGCTTTCAGCCATGAATTGAAACCCACTAGTACATACCGTTTCACTGGTCAGAATCTTAAAAAAAACCCAAGAAAACCCAAATGAAACAATGATGAGATTTAAAACCTTCTTGTCTCCAAATCTGGATACTGCTATATAATTTTAGATTATAAAGACACACTTGGGTACAAAAATGGTCTCCAGAGTTAAGGTACATTTAAGTAAACTACATGAATGAATAACAAAGATTTCAGCAGATATTTGCACTACAGTCTCTCAAAAGCAAACCTTCAGATCGTTTAATAGTTCAGCTGTATTTATCAACTCTTACTTTGCTGAGCACATCTGCATTTCAAGGCCCAGTGATCGTAGGTATCATTATATGAAAACAGTTTATGCCTCCCTCCACTTACTATCATAAGATTAACTGTGGATAGCTAATAGAGATTACACAGTATATTTCACAATCAGCATTTATGCTTTCCAGGGTCAGCCTTATCCTTCTAAAGGGATACCACAATGGAAGATGCAGCACTATATCAACCACAAAGAATACAAATCTCTGTTGATCAATGTGTCACATTAGCTATTTGGAGATTGATGGCAGCTCCAGCAATTCAGAAGCTTTAAAAATATATCCACGAGGTCAAAATATAATTTAATACTTGTTTTCTTGCAGAGGTGCTGGTGGGAAATGCCATTTCTACCACTCTGATTTGCTTCTTTAGAGGGCATGCCATAATGCAGAAAATTTGTTGCTGAAGCTTCTGCTAAAGCTTCCCTATAAAAATGCACTTAATCTGAAAGCTGCAGTATTTCATCTGCTTTCAGCCTTTAATAGAGTGGAAGAATTCATTAAGTCATCTGAAAGCAATTTTCAATTATGAAAATACAATTTAAATAAGGGGAAGAGGAGTCTTTGAAGATGACAAAAGTGGGAAGTGATTGACACACTCTGTTGTCAGCTGGAATCAATTTCACACTTGGGGAAAAATACCTTCGCTAGGGAAAGATCATCTGTCAGCAGGAGGCAAACTGCAGGGAACCAGGAAAGGAGAGAGAAAGAAAATCCCATCTTAAGCAAAATATTCAGCAGCTTGAACACCCTTCACCTTGACAAAATGAAACCTCTTTAATATAAGTACTGAACCTCATAGCATAGGCATTCAGGGCAAACACTAAAGAATTATAGGAATATAACTCTCTGTCCAAATTTAGGTCTTATTCAGGCATAATGCCATTTGGCTTCAAAACCAGCTTTGTCTCAAAAAGCACTGCAAGATATCCCTAAAGGTTTTCACAGCTGCTGAATAACACAGTATTCTATATAATAATGTAAGTAGTGTTAATACTCAAACATACAGAGTCTCAAGCTATGCTGTTGTGGGTCTGAGAACCAGCTGTTACTTCCCCACAGAGCCAGGGGGTCATATGATGCCAGTTCTTTCCACCTCTAAGCTAAGATTAAGACACGATTAGAAATACTTTATTTGATTCCCTGATATGCCATGCATATTTAGCACAGTTGCCAAAATGCTATTGGGGTCTTAATCGATAGAAAATACCTCTGTAAGAAAATACTTCAGAAAAGCTGGGACAACAAGTTTGTGCTACATCAAATGAGGGGCTGGTCCCTAGTAAAAATCAGCATAGACCTGAAATCTCAAAAAATCCCTGAAGTCAGTTTGTAGAGGCAGTGACTGACAATAAGTGGTTCTAAAAGCAGGGTTTCATTCCAAGTAAATACGGTGGAGCGGTCCATGGGAAAAAATGACTGATAGCCAGAGCAAGCAGACTACACACATAGGTAGATGGGGAACATTCCCCTGATGGTGCTGCTAACATATCGCTCCCTCCTCTGTGCTACGTCGGCTTATCCATCTCTTTCAAGCAGATGCTGTTGTAAGTGCCAAACCTGCTCACGTGTGTGTTCATGCACCAAGGCAAGATAATATTTTTGAAGAATCCTTTCAGTGATTATTATTTTTTTTTAATTTAAGGTAGAGAAATCAGAATTGTTAAAACCACAGTTGTACTGTTTATAGCAGCTATTGAGAGCACTGAGACATACATGAGTGCTTGGAAGAGCCAGATACTATGAAAAACTAATACATTATAATCTATGTAGCTTTGAAAATATGTAAATGCAATAGAGAGAACTTAACAGTGGAGTTAATAATAATGGGGTAAGATATAAAAGTCCCTCTCCCTTCCTTTGTTGTTTGTCCTCAAAAGAGCCCAGGCCACACCTCTGCTGTTTGGCTCTGTAGGTGCAGTGTGACTATGCTTGTTCTCACCATAGCTTGAAATGTGGGCTGTTCTTATTTAGTTACCTCAGTATTCTTATTTATTTCTCTCAGTCAACAGAATTCAAAGCTGGGCTTAAACCCTGTGACATTAAGTTGCCTTCCCAGCTAAGGATTTAGCTTGAGGGAAGGTATCACGAGGACTAGGCTCTCCTCTGGTCCACAGAGATCTTCTTTGCGCCAGAGGCAAATCTGCAATTGTTCAAGCTTTTCAGGGTTTTGGTTTTTTTTTGTTGGTTTTTTTTTTTTTTTTTTTGAAGACTGGTATTTTATATTTGCCCAGATACTGCGAATACTGCCTAAAAAACCCACTTACCTGAGTTTCTATATGTGATGGCATTAAGAATATGTGCTGCGTGCAGAAAGACCTGAGGTAGGACTACATGAAGCCACATACTCTTCTAGGATAATGCTGGAGGAGTGACTCCATCAGGGGAAATGAGTTACAGCCTGTACCATTTCTGTTTCCCACTGCTGTAGTCTCCAATCAACCAGAAGATTCCTGGTTTACTGGGAAGATCCCTTGTTTTCCCACTCCATAAAGGACAGGTGCTGGACTGCAGCAGAAAGCTCTTGGCTCTGTGAAATCAGTGGCATTTAGGTCCTCAAAAAACTTTGTTCTTAAAAAGAGAATTTGGATGTTTTTGAAAACTGTCATCATGGGCTTAAAATCTCATTTCAGTTTCTATGGCACTTAGGAGTGATTTATGTAAGAAATGCCTCTGCTTTAGGGAGCGTTTTTAAGTAAAGAGGCTGCCTACTTTAATAGACTTTCTCAAAGATGAACATCAAATATAAATCCTTATAATAGAGGGGTTAAGTATTTATATAAATTCTTTCTCAGATGTCCAGGTGGTTAATAAATCTAATCTGGCGGTATTAACATCAGAGTGTATTTATCAACCCTTCTATTTTTTGGAGGCTGCACATTTGCATTGATTTTCCTTTTTGTCCTTTTTATTTGTTCACTTGTGTCTCTAAATAGGTGGTTCTGGTTTATCATCATAGAACAGTTTTCAAATAAGAATTTGAATACAGGGTCTGTCCAAGTCACGTAATGTTTTCTTTTTAGAATATTAATTAGATTCTATCAATATCATTCTTGCAGTGAGGAGAATTACCTGGTGTAAATTTATTGGTGAATTATGTTTGTTTCTTACTTGGCTGTTGCCCATAACTGAAAAATTGCAGTAGAAACATCGTGTCTACTAAAAGGTAGGCAAAATGTTGATGCAATAAGTATACCATACCTTTCACTCAATTTTTCCACCTTGATAACCATGTGCTACATGATAATATGTCTTTCTGGGAAATAATGGATCAATTATATATATATATATAATTTATTTTTTTTTGTACTGAAACAGGTTTATATGTGTGATATAGGCTCTGGGAATGATTATCACAGCAGTGAAAGTTATGCCACTTATGCAGATGATGTACTGCTACAATCCTAAGCATTGCCATTGTGTCATGTAGCTCCAGGCTAATATAAATGACTTTGAAATGATAAAATCACTGTTCTGGTTTGTTACAGGAACTAAAATGAGACCCCAGTGGTTTCCATGCAAATCATCTCTTGTGAGACATTTGTCAGTGTCAAAGTTAAGTCTGTTGAATTCAATGTCCTCCAAATGAAAGTTTCATTAAAGGCTTTTTATTACACATAATGGCCTATTTTACAAGTGTCTAATCTAAAGATATAAGGAGCACTAAGTTATAAGAAAATATTTCTGGTCATAAACAGCCCACTGATAACGACATTTTCTAATATATTCATTTTTAAGGAAATCTAGAGTTAAAGTTCTGTTCCCACGTCAAACAAAGGATTGAATTTCTAATATTCTGTCACTGTTACAAGCAGAGATCTGCTATTGCCTCAAGAGGAATTCCTTTCACCCCATACAAGCATAAAGGATTTAGGAGATTCAACAGACAGGCAAGGACAAAATTTTATACTGATGCAGATCTTGTGTTAAGAAATGTGTTTAAGAGTGCTCCAAGATAGGAAGGGGAGATTTATGGGATGAGATTACAGATCTGTTCCCCCCAACCTCCCCTGGCAATCAGATGTACCCTATTCTGAAGTATATTTAACAGCAAACTATACAAACTGGCTAATTTATGTTGGGTTCATGCAGCTGGATTACAGTTAACTACAGGTACCATGAAGTGTGACTGACATTTATGGTATATAATTAGAGAACACTGTGAAGAATTACCTTGTGTGGCTAAGGGGCTGTGTGCTGTCTCACTCGACCTTCCCTCTCACATTAAACAATGAATACAAGCGTTGTTTCTTTATGCTGTTCCTCTTTGGAGCATGATTAACTTCTATAGGATAAGATGTTACTCAGAATCTTCTGGCTACTCATCACCTTCAAACAGTCCTTTTGGCTATAGTGGGCTACAGGGTCCACATAAATTTTCATCTCATCTCAAAGGCTTTCCAGACATCATAAGAGCTCCTCTAGACTATTAGCTGTCGCCTAGATTCAGTATACATTAACTGTTACCAAATTGGCATTTCTCATCTCTTTTGTCTTCCAGATCCTTCAGTTCAGGGAAGCCCTTTTTACCTCTTTTCTTTTTCTCTCCTTGACTCCACAATGAGTGGCTGTTCCCAAGAAGATCCTTCACAAATTCCTTTCAGGCTGATTTCTGCTTATCCCTATCCCCAGGATGACTTGCCCATATCCCAGCATCCAGTATTGTTTCACTTGTTTCATTTAGAGGAAGATATCCCTGGCATTTTTCAGCTCTTATGGGACCAACAGATTCAGTAGGAGGAAATCACTGATCTTGTGACAGAGAATGCAGAAGAGGAGATCAATAAGAATACATCAACCCAAATTTTAAAAACACTGCTAAGATTTGCACATACTGTTTATATTGGCTGGATATCTTTTTGACTGATATGCAAAAATAACTTCTTGGATTTAGTAAAGCATAACAGATTGAAATGATGTGTCCTTTGATATCTTGAAGGCCAAACGGATGATCTAATGATTCAGTCATGTCTTAAAATATATATGTGTGGATCTGACTCAATAAAACAGTCTGTAGTCTCCAAATGATGCTTTATGTAATTATGTATATATAATCACACACATACATAAACCCATTATTTTCCTTTATTTATGTGTATTATACATGCCAAGTTTCGCCTCAGAGCTGAAAATAATGTGTCTACCCACTTGTTCTCCTGGTTGCTGTAGCTTACAATGCAGCTCTTCACCCGTGTCCATATTAGTAACTGGATGATAAAAGACATCTCAGTTCAGCGAGACACAGAAGTCTCATTAGCAAAGGCACCATTTATATGTCTGGTGACATCCATTTATTTTAGCAGCCTTACCTATTGCTCACTGAAATGAAGGAAAAGACCTTAAAAAAAATGAAAATCAGTGGCACTTGTTCTTTAAAAGATCCTGCCTCAGCCAAAAAGAAGTACAGTAGAAATCAACTATGTGGTACATCCTCTTGTTCTGACACAATTCAAACCCAAGTACCTCTGATTTCCAAGGGTATACATAGCAGCTATCCCCTCATTCAATAAATTAAAGAGGATTACTAACATAAAACTTTACTATGATCGTCATTAATGGCCCTTCTTATTTCACTATATCATTCAATCAATTATATTATTCAAGTAATGTGAGCATTATCTTTTATGAGCAGTATTTATTAAATGTAAATAAAAATGGCACGGTAAATCTTATTCATTCACCTTTTCTTTGCTTATGTTTACACTGATGTGTGAAAATGTTTAAAGCTGTTTTGCATCAATATTTTGTGCTTTTGAATCTTTAAGGAGAAGATAATTATTTCTTGAATCCATATTCTTAAGAGGAAACAAATGCACAAGGCCAGATTGTTGTACAGAAACCAGAAAGTATGGACAAACCCACCTGGCAGGCAGAAAGAAGCTGGCTGAACAAGCATATCAGATCATACGAGTTTGTTGAGCAGTTCCCATACACTGAGCACATTTTGGAAGCTGTACATATACACAGTGTCATCTTGCCACTGGCTGCTACACAGCTGAGCCTTAAGCCCATTATCTTTTTTAAATTCCCTCTTCTGATTCATCCTTTAAGCACTAATACCTACTAGCAAGCTAACAATATGTCTGCATGACTCAATTTGAGGGGAATGTGTACCACCCTCACACTTTTCCTTAAGTCAACACAAGAGGACAGCAATATTTCAAATGGCACCACTTTATTCAGCTTGGCTTTGAATGCTGTTCAGCTCTTAAAATTTAACTGCAAAAATGGTGTTATGGGATTCCATGTTTATCATCTCTTGATGGCTTCCATATCTAATGAGATCAGATGGCTGTTGTAAATGCCAATTCTGCAAACTCCACCTGGGAACCAAAAATCAAGCTCTGTTTTGCCTTTTTTTTTTTTTTCCTGGCTCATGCATTATGATCTAAGCTACAGATTATTACAGAGTTTTCTTAGTAATTCTCTCAATGTTAAGAACAAAGAACTTGAAGGAGTGCCCACAATCACTGAGCTTGTCCTCTGGTGTTGACTGGAATGGGTATCATACAACCCCTTCCATAAATGGATTTTCCAGAATCCCACTGCTATGATCATGAGAAGTATTGTAGAAGGAATTCCAGCCAAAAAGTATCTATGGCCAGGTTAAAACAATTTGGTCTTGTGCTGACCTCGTCCTCTGCTTCATATAAGCATTTCATTTTCCAGGTGCTAAGCAGAACAAGCATGACTTCCCTGTATCATGGGCCAAGATCCAAACCAAGGCTTTGGCTCTTTGACCCTTCTTACCAATGCTTGTTGGGTCCAATTAAGATACAGTCAAGCACAGACCCAGTTGAAGCAACAGCTAACAGCTGAGGAACAATAAGGAACAGATTTTTAAATTACCACATGGAACTCATTTACCTCCTCCCAGCTGAGATCAGTGTCTGATTTGATGAGCACTTCTCTCTTACTGTTATAGCTTAAATTAACTCTTGTGACTTTGTCTTGAAACAAAGGAGAAATGCTCATGTTATCAGTGTTAGCTGGAAGGAGACAAAGCAGAGCTCTGCCTGTTATACAGGATCTAGTCTGAGCAAGTGTATCAGATGCAAATGAAGAATAAGGATATGCCCTTACATGTGGTGAAGCTACCAAAAAGTAATCTCTTAGAAGAAAGGATTCATAGTGCTCCTAGTGTCATTCTCTACTCATCTTTTTTGTTCTTGTGAATGTAATTGCACACAGGATACAGCACAGACTTATTACAGCATTCCACAATAATATAGCTGTGTTTGAATTTAGGAGGGTGTTTTCCTTGCTGCATTACACTTGTGGGTCACTTTCATTGTGGGCTTAGATAACGCACCTTGATTTTTTCTGTTTCTTATTTCCTACTGATAATGGTCAACTTGTAGACAAAAGTTGTATTTCTAGACCCCAGACTTCTTGTGCCTTCTCTTACTCTAATCCACAGGTCTTCCTCCTCTTTCTGTCCTGCATCATGATTATTCTTTTGTGATATAACTATATAACCCATTGTGGACTTTGTCTAACCAGAGTCTAGCACAGCAGAACATGAGCCATGTCCTCTGCCAATGTCTTGGTAGTTCTCCTCAGGGCTTAAAAAGTCTCTCATTACCTCATTTAGTATACCAGACTTGCAGTTATTTGGTATGTAGCTTTGAATCAGATGTGACTTAAACCCTGATAGCCTGGACTGAGGGCAGAGCAAGCTCTCATTTTGCTGTAAAAGGTGACTCGGACCCTGTGCTGATCAGGCTTGTTGCATCAGCAAATTTCACCTGCACAACTGCTTCCAAAACTGACATCTGTGGGAGTCCACAGGTCCTACAGTCCTACAGGCTCTACAGGCTTGTAATTCCCTCTTGAAACAACTTATTAGGTTGTCTCCTTTATTCCAGATACTTTCCACCTTCTAATGGGGAACTAATTCCCATTTTATCTAGCCTAACTAATAATGTCCCATGGGGAACTATATTAAATGCTTTACTGAACTCCAGGTAGATTAGATCTACTGCATTTCTTTTGTCTGGAAGATCACTTAGCTTATCAAAGAGAGCTATCACATTAGTCTGGCACAGCTTATTCGCTAAATTGTCATATTTACCTCATTTATCATTTTCCTTCATTTAGATGCACATTTTTATCTTTTTTCTTTTTTTTTTTTTTGGCTAGTACTTAAGGGCCTTGCAGGGACTTAAGTGAAAAACAGGTGAAGAGCTCGCAATGGGCAGTCCAGCATTTCTCCAGGTGCTGCATGAATTCCACTTGCTTTGCTCAAGTCATAAAATTATTCCTTAGACTCAACAAATCTAGTTAAAGGTCCCTGCTGCTAGACTTCCAACAGTGGGCCAGATGCAGATTTTCTTCAAGACTTGAAGCCCTTCAAGACTTGATAGCCATGCATTTTTTTAAGCATTCCTTCTACCACAGACACAATTATTTATTTTTTCCACAGCCTCACTGGCCTTTGTTTTCTGCATTCAAGACCATTACCTTTATTGAAAACCAAAGAGACTCAGCTTTGGTACCACCACAAGTTTGTCTGAATCTCTACCAATCTAGACTGCAAATGGCTGCTACCTTTTAGGACTGCTGTCCTCTTATTTATATGGCTGAAGAAATTTTTTCCTATTTGTTCCAGTTTTATTACCGATATGTGAACCCAGATCTGCAAAGCAAGTAGGAGTTCACAGGGCTGAGGATGATATTCTTGTAAGTAAAAAAAAAAAAAAGCTGAAATCTTGATACCAGCAGGGAGAAGATTCCTCAAAGAAAATGTGCTATTTTTGCAGTCATGTCTCATTATTGCATTTGAGATGATGTCTTTGAGCTGTGAGCAGATATGGTGTTAGGTGTATACCATGTATACCAGAGGCAGATATGGAGTCAGAGGCAGATACAGAGTCAGTAGCAGAATAAAGTTGATTAGAACACGATGAAACATTGGGACAAAGGCATTAGGCAAGCAAAGTTTGGATAAGAAACTGTTCATATAATATACAAACATAAAGTGAGCCCATGGCAAAACCAGTGAAAAAACTTGGGCTGCCAAGTCAAGTTCATGTTCACCATTTCACTGTACTGCCTTGTTTGATCCCTTTATGTTAATCATGGTTAAAACTTATAATGGGCACATGCATGAAAGCAGGTAATGTATAATGACCTGGTTGTCAGAACAGCTGTCCTGATTTGTACACCTTACAATGGTATCTCCTGAGGGCTTTGGATGAGCCTGTGACAATAGTTACAGGGGTGAGAGGGGATGATTCTTTCATGAACAGACCAGGACAGGATAAAAAGGTTTCTCTCAGTTTCAAAGTAATTTCTACCCATTCTCTGGCCCCTGTCCTCTTCTCCTTTGAAGCACACACCACAAAGCCATGATGATTTGGTTTATGAGCACAGGCTGAGAGCTGGTGCTGTTCAGCCCGGAGAAGAGAAGGTTCTGGGGAGACCTTATAGACCTTATAAGGTCTCCACGGAACCTTCTAGAAGCCTTCCAGTACCTGAAGGGGACCTACAGGGAGATGGGGAGGGACTTTTTATCAGGGAGAGTAGTGATAGGACAAGGGTTAATTTAAAAAAGGGGAAATTTAAGATCAGATACTAGGAAGAAAATATTTCCTGTGAGGGTCGTGAGATACTGAAACAGATTGCCCCATCCCTGGGAGTGTTCAAGGCCAGGCTGGATGGGGCTTTGAGCAACCTGGTCTGGTGGGAGGTGTCCCTGCCCATGGCAGGAGGGTTGGAACCCCGTGACCTTTGAGGTCCCTTCCAACTCCAACTCTAACCATTCTATGATTCTACCATCAACTTCAACCACTACAAGTTTACAACTAAACCATGACCCTCAGCCATACTCAGACCTTCCTGGTTTCTTTACACCCTTATCAAAGCCAGTGAGAGCACCCCTCCAAATTTCAGGCTTTTATTGTGGTTCTGGGATATAATTTGCAAATTTGGGGGTTTTGTTTGTTTGTTTGCTACAAAGCTAATCCTGCTGGTACCGTTGCTGCTGACCCGATCCCCTCCACACTGCCAGGAATCCCTCAGTGGCTTCAGCTCAGCCCAGTGCTCTCTGATCTTCCTCGGAGGACTTGTAGTTCTCTTATGAAATGATGCAGTTACTAATAAACATCAGACTTAATTTGAACTTCAAATACTAGGAAAAGAAACTGTTCCCAGACTGTAAAAGCAAGAGGGGATTAAACAGGGCAGTATCCTAATGGAGCAGAGGCAGCCCTCAATAATTAGAGAGGCGTGAGGCCTCGGGTGTCACAGCACAACAGAGCAGCGTCTCCAGAGGTTGTTCCCCCATACAAAATAGGATGCAGTGTTAATAATAAATGTAAGGCTTAATTAGGATCACAAATACTGGGAGAAGAAATCAACTCCCAGGCTGTATAATTATAAAAATATTAGAAGCTCAGATACTTAAGAAGTAACAGAAATGGAGGGCTTTTTTTTCCCTGACTCACATAGACACAACATACTCTGTCACTGAGTGCAGGAGTCCTAATGATTTTTGGCTTATTTGACACTGTCTTGGCTGGGGTTAAATGAAGAGCTTTCAATTACGATCATGTTCCACTTCAGCTCAAATGACAGCACAAGGCTCCTGCCACAGATGCTGTAACCCGCTCATCAGCGTCTGCGTGTCACTGGTGAGCAATAACTTCTCCAGCAAGGTCAGTCTTCCTGAAAAGTGGGAAATAAAGTGTCTGAAAAGCCACCCCTGCTAAGTCTCAGGCTTTTTACCATGAAACATCTTCTCATATTTTCACCAATTTCCAACAGTCTGGGAGAAAATCAAAACAAATTTGCAGATATTTTTGGTGGCCTGGAAAACTTCAAAGGAAAGAGTACACGGGAAATTTAGAAGAGAAGAATTTTATGAGGCAAATTTCAAGGCTGATGCTTGCAATGAGCAAATGCACATTTTAAATAATGCAGGCATTGATCTACATGTCACTAACAATTATGCTTGTTTCTGAGAAAGGTCTTGTATTTCTACCTCACAAGTGTATTCAAAGAAGTTTTAAAGCAATTCTGATGGTTTTCTCCATCTGCAGCTGAACAGCCATGGGATGATAAGGAAGGCTTTTGTATGCAGAGGTAGCAAAAGTTTTATGTGTTGTAAGCACACAAAGCAGCCAGGCTGGGTCAGACCAAACGTTCATCTAGCTTGTACATTTTTGCTAATGACAAGATCGTCTCACTGTGGATAAGAAAAGAAAAGATACAAAAACATAGTGGGTACCAGATGATCCTGCCTCTGTAAAGTCTACAAATCCTGATAATCATTAAACTAAGGACATTTTGAATTAGCAGTTATATATAGCTCAGCATTTGCTTGAAAAAGACGACCAAACCAAAACCGTGCATCTACCTATCTTAGGAGAAATTGTCTGATAATTTTTTTTGGCCATTTTGTTTTGGCTTTCACAGTATCCCATGGCAGTGAGTTTGACATTTTAACAGTGCTCTGTGAAGTAAAACAATGAAATTTTATCTAAACCTGTTCTCTCACCACTTCTTTGGATGCCCCTCTTCTACTCAAGGAAATGAAAAATAATCATTCCCTAGTTGCCTTTACAATTTGATCCTAGAGACTTTACAATTCTATCATCTGTCATATATTTATTTATTTGATGTTGTAATGTATTAATTCTGTCCTAACATGGGGTAACCAGATATGTGCGCTGTGATGCCAACATACCAAAATCTCTTTGAAGTGATCAGATAAACAGTGACTTCTGCTTAGGTGCTGACAGTAGGAAAGGATGGAAACTGAGTACTGGGCAAGAGCTGGGGCTTTTAAAAGTGCTTAGTATCTCCTATCCCATCTGTGACCAGTAATGATTCCTTCCTCCCTTTTGTGTCAGCAAAGGAGAGAAATTGAGCCACATCTGAAAATCAAACTCCTCCCCTAAGGTTTTTATGGGAAGCCAATGAGATAAATGAATCATCGTAAAGGTAGCCATAATTTTAATTTCCTACATGAGGCAGTTATTGAGTCTGAATGCACAAGTCATTGCTCATTCTAGTGCTGACCTCACAGTATATTGAGAAAATTTTCACAAAAGGGGTAAATTTATTGCCTGGAGAGTTAAAAAAAGTTCTCAAACAGGAACTTGTTACCAAACAAGAGGAATACATTGAGAACATGGGAGAATTCTGCAAGAAATCTCTGCAGGGTACCTAGTGCAATGCTGCGATGCTGATATTTTTCAGATTTGCTTAAATGACTGCCATCAAAAAGGGTCATAGATACTTGTTGTTTCTTACTCAGGACTTTAGTAAATCAAGGCTTATCAATGTGCTTCCTGAGTGCAATTTTAGGGCAATTTCCAACTGCAGATGCTTCAAAAGTGATCAAAGTTTTTGGCCAGGACTACACAGATTATTTAGTCTCCCTGTTTCTCCACTGGGATGCATTAATGGTGAATTAATACCCTAGACTGTCCAACAGCATGGCAAAGGATTGGCTTTGTGTTGCAAGACAGCAGCTCACTGTTTCAAATGTGAGGGAAGGAAGTGTTTTGCAGCCCATCCCTGGTTTTGTAGTTGTAATTGCAGACACCTAAGTCAACGTGACCAAACCACAAGTCGGGGTTGTCCTAAAGCAGTATTGTAGCATCTTCCCAGAGAAAAGCAAGTAAAAATTAGGGGAGTCTGTCACGTTTAGAAGCAGAAAATATCCTCTTTTTTCTCTTATTCTTTCCTGTGGTGAACATTTTCTCTGAAATTACCTTCAATTGAAGCAAAATTAATGAAAGGGAGATCCTTAAGTGAATCTATCTGCAGTAAAGGTTGTAAGAGAGAAAACGTTGCAAAAAATACGAGAATGACCATATAGAAGCACAAGCTAAAACCAAACTTTGGCCAGAATTGGTTTTAAATTAGCTATAGAATTGGTCTTTATATTTCAGATTTTTCTTGAGGTAAAACTTCCAAAAATGCCACACTTTGAATAAGTTGGTGCAGCTTGCAGACAGGAGGATGCTGGAAGTCAAATGGGCAGTTTTAAAGATTTATTATGGAACAACTATGTTTAAAAAATATCAACCTTAATTAATTATTTTGGTTCTTACATCCCTCCATACACTATCCCCTCTTTGGAAGTGGGAGGACGGAAGTCATGCTTTATCTTAGCTCCTTTTGTTGATTCATGAAAAATATGGCTTTAATGAGAGCAAGGCATTTTAAATTAGTACATTAGCTGAGGTAACCCCCATAGGGTTTGCTTGACTATTTAATACATGTGAAAACTATGGTATGTTTTTGGTTCCCTGGATTTATCTCAGATAAATTCTAATTTGTCCGCTGATATAAATTACTAAAAAAATTCTCCTTAGTGAAAATACACTGAAGCTCCGCTCTGAAAGGCAAAGACCCAAAAAGGATTTGATCTTTGATGACCCTGATAAGCACCTAAATCCTTTAAAAACTATCACTGAAAGTGCTGAAAACTAGACATTGTCAAGAGAAGTGTCTGCCTCTCTGTCTTGCCTCCAGGTGCGGTGTCGTGTGTGTGTCCTCTGCTGGGCATCTCACTTGTCAAAAGCTCTTACCAAAGTCTTTGTGGTTTAGAGGATGGAGCTAGGATGCTTAGGCCTCTCTTCTGTTTGCAAAGACTTGGAAAACTTTTGGTTTTGCAGAGTGTGACCCAACAAATGTCTGAAGTTCCCCAGGGGGAGTTGTGCCTATCTCCTTAGACAAAATCTCTTTGGAGAATCATAGAATCATAGAATCGTCCAGGCTGGAATGGACCTCCAAAGTTCATCTAGTCTGACCTTGACCTTCCCACAGTTGCAGGGACACCCCCAACTAGGCCAGGTTGCCCAGGGCCTCATCGAGCCTCACCTTGAATATCTCCAGGGAAGGGGCCTCAACCACCTCCCTGGGAAACCTGTTCCAGTGCTCCATCACCCTCAGAATAAAGAAACTCTTCCTTATATCCAACCTAAATCTGCTCTTCTCCAACTTAAATCCATTGGCCCTTGTCCTATCACTGAAAGCCTTTGTAAACAGAAGGCTGCTTCTGCATACTGCTTCTGTCACCTCATGTCAGGGTTTAACTCTGTCGGCTAATTTTGCACAGGGCAGGCGAGTGCTGTCATCTCCAGGTAAAGTTGCTCTGAAAGTGGCAGGTCTTGCACACAGCTGTGTTGGCTGACTATAGCAACTGGCTCCAGCAGTCTTATGGCTGTGAATCCAGACAGTAATGGATGCTTTGCTGTATAGAACAGAGCTAAAAATGCCTTTAAAATACTAGCATTAGCCTCATTTGGCCTCCTTGTAGACTAAAGGCTAGACTTCAGCATGAATATGATTCAAAATAACTAAATTTGAGTTTATTGAAATAATTGCCCCCTGCACAACTCCACAGCTGTAAAGGCAGCCCAAAACATTGATTCTCCTCATGTTCAAGCTAATCTTTGTCTTTAGGTGCAAGTTAGGTTTATTAGAAATTTCAAGCCACTTGCTACTAAGCTATGCTTCTCTGTCAGGAGAGGATCCCAGTTTAACAAACCAGAATAGTGGGAAATTCAGTTTCTCTTCATTTGTATGGAAATTCAATTTCTCTTTATTTGTATTAGTAGTTCTGTATTTCAAATATAAAAAATTGTGAAGAAATGTCAACAGTTGTTTCCTTCTCACTAGGAATTAATACAAATGTAGAAGCCATTTAACTATTAGAAGAGCCATACATAGCTATATGCATTTTATCAGGGGGAGTCCACTATATTTATTTTTTATTGCCCAGATATGACATGCACAGGCAAAGATTAGCAGTTGGAGCTAAACATTTATAGACATAAATACTGTAACGAATGGAATCAAGAATGATTCCTTTTCACCTTTTCAACCACTATCTAAATATGTTGGCATCGATGCTCTAAATGGAAAATAGTTTACTCTGTCACATTATGTGTACCCACTCAGGGGACCAAAACTATGAAATTTCGATTCTTTATCCAGAAAAAAAATAGCTAAGTAAATAAAGAAGTGAAGATAAGATCATCTTAACCAGGTGCTTTACAGCATGAAAAGTTACATGCAGAGTACCTTGGCAGAAGCACTGGAATGGAAACAGAGAGAAAGAGTTCAATAAGATTGCCTACTAGGGACATATAATTACAACAAGGTAGAGAATTTTGGAAAACAATGGGGCCAAAACCTGAGCTCTACAGTCATATCATAAAGCAGGTAAATATAACAGCATGATCACCTCTAAGTATAGAATACAAAATTCTGTTTCTCTGGGACATAGCCATGCATCTGGCTTTTGGCTTTTGTGTCACAAAAATGATTCTGAAAAAGCCATGAACTTGGGAGACCATATGTACCGTGGATTAACTGTATCTCTGTCTTATTACAAAGAAAGCCAAAGGTGGTGTTTTTAAAATCATGCTTTGTTGAAATCAACAGGAACTTTACCTCTCATTTCTGTAGGAAATGAGAATGTTTAGACCAACACCGAGCTCTTTCAGAATCCCCCACTTGCTGTTTATGTTTTGAACAAAATGAATAATATTTCAGATAGCTTTTTGTTGTGTCCTCCTCTCCACACACACACTCAGCTGGGGAAGAGCAAGAAGAATAAAAAACTGAAATTATTTTAGTGTAGCCTCCACAGCATGGAGTTTCCCAGTATTCTACAGCTGTAAAAGCCTAGATCAAGGACAGATGATTTCTTTTATGCACTACAGAGTTGTGAACTGAGAATTTAGGAAGCAAGGTTGTTAATCAATGAGTAAAATAAAATTAAAAATTCCAGATTTTTCCTTAATGATCAATAAATGGAATTCAATTGACATGGTAATGGATAGAAAAACTACACAGACAGTAGTCATCAGACAGCCCAGATGAAAAAAAAACAAAACAACAAAACCAACACAGAATAAATTTAAATCCCAGTTCTATCTCCTCTCAGCAATGTTGTGCTGGTTTTTTAAACTGCTTTTCAAATGCTGACATGAAGAAAAAGATTAAATACTTGAACCAGAGATTGTACTTTTAAATTTAGAAATAGCAAATAAAGTGAACTATTATTATACATAAGAAATTATATAAATTTGCAGAAATTCACGCTAAATATAGTGGTGCTTTACTGTATCACCCACATGCTCTAAGTGCTCAGAATGGCTTGCACTATAAGAGCTGTCCTACTACTCATATGGTTAGAGGAACAGGACTGCCTCCTTTAAAAGACAATAAGTTTCAATCTGTGGTACCTGACACCTTTCGAAATCTCCAAAAGCCTTCAGGGAAAAGCAAAGAAATGTAGGACCATAAATGCTGTTCAGTATTTATCACAGAGATGGTGTTTCTGAAGACACTACAAATGACAGAGGCTGGGAATCACTGATTTAGAATTTGTATAAATGCTTTTCTGGGCTGGAACCAAATTCCTTAACATCTTACTGAATTAAACCTCATCTGCCAGAAACTGATACAGTACACTTGTTATTTCCATTGTTTCCATAAACTGATGTGTAGATTAGATATTAGGAAGAAATTCTTTCCTGTGAGGGTGGTGAGATACTGAAACAGATTGCCCAGAGAAGCTGTGGATGCCCCATCCCTGGGAGTGTTCAAGGCCAGGCTGGATGGGGCTTTGAGCCACCTGGTCTGGTGGGAGGTGTCCCTGACCATGGCAGGGTGGTTGGAACTCCGTGACCTTTGAGATCCCTTCCAACTCTAACCATTCTGTGATTCTATGTATACTACCATGTGTCCAGTATAACAGACATGGACTAGATATGTTCATTTCTGTATCAAATACTCAAGGAGTAGTAGTAACCAGCTTACAGAAGCTCCATGTTTACTGGGAGTAGAAGATAAAATGACCATTTAGAGGGCTAGGAAAAATATTCACATACAAGATAAGATTTTTTAAGAACAATTAAAAAGCTTCTGAACCTGGGAGAAGCCTCAAACTTCAAAGTGAAATAAAATAAAATTGTGATTAGGATATTCTTTGTCTTTTCTTTGTCTTGATTGTTTTGCTCGTTTTCCAGAAGCACCTAGACATGGCAACCACTGGAGTCAGAGGGCTGGCCTAATTCACACATTTTTAATGTACTGGCATTTATGCAAACATTTTGATACAGCAGAGAAAAATCATTGTCAAGAGAAATGGGATTCATAGAATCATAGAATCAATGGGGAAAGAACTTATTCTGTAGAAAAATTTGTCATACCCTACTCTGTGTGCCAGAGGCACAGTAGGGCCAGAGGCATTACACCCTAACAAGTCTAATTCTCACTGTAAGATTTAAAGGGTGCCAGGGTGACTTTTTCAGATGCACCACATTGTTGATAGACTATGGCTTGCACAGAAAGAAAAGTGGGAATGGAAATTTATATACAAGTGTATAAATATTTCTAACTATGATTATTAACATCCAACAATAACGAGAAGTGTAGAATTCTATTCATCAGTCAGTCTTCATCAATGACTAGGAAACTGTTACACGTACCAGATTCTCCCTTACCTCCTTTCAGTACAATTTTGCACATTTTAAGAAAAAAATTCAACTATGGTCTCTGTGGGACACAAGCATCAGAAGTAGTGAAGTCTTTGGGTGTTGGAATAATTTCCACATCGGAGGTGTGAAGGTAAATACTCTCTGACTTGTCATTACCTTACTCCCAACAAGGAAAGTTCAAAGTGTGACTTTCTTGTCTAAGCACAAAATAAGAAACATAATTTCATATTCATTACAATACATGGAAATCAAAACCCCCATAACCTCCTTCTTCACACATACACCTGCAAACAAATAAGCTGCAGCAGCTTGCAAATTCAGCCATCTGTTTAGGGGTTAGAGTATGCCTGTAGGCACTAGCAGCACAGGAGGCTGTGTTGTATGAAGACTAGTTCCAGAAGGCAGCTGATCACAGAAGCAATTCATCTCTGTTTTCCTCTTGCCTCTGGAGTGGTTGTTTGCTGCTGACCTACAGCTAGAGTGAATTAACACCAAAACATCACGCTGGCTCAGCGGTCCTGATGGGCACAGGGAGAACACAGAGTCTGTGCTTGGCAGTGATGCTCTTCCTTTGCTGAAGGGAAAGAAAGAAAGAAAGAAAGAAAGTAGGGAAGAACAGCCAGAAGGCCTGTTTGTCAGAAATCACAGACGAGATATGGCAGAAGTTCCTACTGCTTGTGGGTTTTTTGGCTGAATTTGGGTTTCCTGGACATTTGTTTGTATGGAAACCAGGATGCCTATGTGGACCCATGCATACACTTTCAATTCATGTCTTAGGAGTTTAAATTGTATTCTCTTAGAGTTTGGGTCCCAAACTCTATCTATTCATATCTGAACTCTAGACAAAAATCTAATATTTTCTGGTTTGAGCAACCCTCTAAATTCCTAGCATTCATTTAATTCTATAAACAATGAGAAAAGTCAAGCTGATGTGTCTTTGGAGCACTGGGGGCTTAAGGTGAAGAAGTTCATATTTTTAAAGTCCTTCTCCCCAGCTGACACCCTGGTGAATCTGGGTTTTGTTGAAATAGGAGTGTGGGAGAAGCATATAAATTTATCACTCATTCATATCCTAAGGAAAACAGTCCTCTGTCATATGTCATGTTAAGAAATATTTACAGATTATGACACTCTTCCCCACTGTTATATCCAGTCTAAAATATTCCCATTCAGCTGTGAATGGTATTTCACTGAAACCTTCCCCCCTTACTGTGCCAGTTAATTTTTCCCAGCACAGTTGCCTGCAGAGATGACCCTTGATTTCAAAGATTGTTCCCAAGTGCAAACACAGCTGGATGTCAAAAAAAATCACCCCAAAACAATATCTAACACATATTTGAAGCTCCTACATATTTTGACTTTCATTTTTATGCCAGTCTCCACATCAGACCCAACAACATTTTAAGAAAGCAGCAGTACTGAGTGATGGAAACAAATTTCACTCACAGTGGGACATGCTAGGCTTCTTTTTTTCCCTTTAAACATACTCTCTAACCCTCTTAAAGTAGGACTTGCTAAACCACTAAAGATATTTTCCAAGGGATAGGACTTGGAACTTGAATTAAACTATTGTTTAATTAAAGAACTTAACAATGCAGCTTCTCTCAATTTATTTCTTTGGTTAATTCAGCAAAGTCACTGAACTAATTTGTTTAATTCTCTTTTCATTTTTAACAGGATGATTTCTACAGATTTTTCTTCCCTTTGACTAAGTACCCAGACTCTAATCTGTGCCCTTTCAAGCTATATACTAAAAGATAAGGCTGCACAATGAGTTACACTGAATGAGTATCTCTTCAGAGAGAGATCTTACAGCTTTTAAAGGCCACAAAAGTATTGGTTGGACCCAGATAAGCCTCAGAACAGAGGATGAAACACAGGAATATAATAAGTAAGTTTGAATTCCACCATCTACTCTGTATGTTCAACTCCCTTGACCTTATTCCCAAGAGTAAACTAAGAAAACATCAAATTCTCTTTTTTGGTTGTTTTTGTTTGTTTGTTCTTTATTTTACTGTGGGAATATATATCTCTTCCAGTTTACATGCTACCACTGGAATTACTTGATGGCTGCCATTGTATCCTTACAAGTTTTTCCTTAATGTTTTTTTATAATTAGGAGCTCTTCTGAATCATCAGTGCCACCTCCATGGTGTAGTGAGTAGACACAGAGCAGGACCCCGTTTGCCTTAATGAAGTCTCATGTCCCCATTGCTATGCCTAAATAATCTCCCAGAACATGATGTTTAGAGTCCTTCTGTTTTCAGGCATAAGTGAATTCATGTCCTGTTTATTCCTGTTTTCTCTTGAATTGATGGTTCTTTCTCTCCATTTACTGATATTTACATCCCTGGCCAACTTTTTGTCTGCTAAGGTGAACAAAATGAGGTCCTTTAATCTCCTATCACGAGATGGAAGTCTCCTTACTTTCAATGAATTTGTTAGCCGTGTTCCAACATGGTCAAAAGTAATTGCATTTTCTTGGATGTTAGATAATTTCTCAGTATTTTTAACATGGTATAAATGTACTTTCTCTGCAGGCAATTCTTCAGGTAACACAGGCTTCCCTGTGTCTGTTTGTATGGTAACATCACACCAGAAATCCAGAGCTGCAGCTGTGTCCTTTTCTTTACTTGATAACCCGTCAGCTCACAGCAAAAGTTCTGATTAGTCCAGTTCTTTTTGTAGCATTCAAGTTCTTTTTCTGTGAGATATTATGCTTTTCCTCTGAGCAAAAGGTGTTTTCCAACTCTGAGCTATTATCACTTTTGTGTTATGATCGATAATGATCACTTTAAGAACAGCTCAAGTCTACACTGTAATGAACTCTACTGGTAACCTTTCTCCAGGTGAAAGTTACCCTTTCATGGGCAATTAATTGACATTTGCACCAATAATTGTTATTTGCACTTTCACCTGTACTCTAACCTCTTTACAATTTCTACCTTCTCCAACTAAAATAATTTTTCTTGCTGTGCTGAATCAAAGGATTCCCCAAAGTCCAAATCTTCAGAGGCACTCTTTTTTTTTTTTTTGGCTTAGAAAAGCAAAAGAATCTAGCAGGCTAATTTGACACAATCTGCTTTTAGCAACGTTTAATCTTCCATGCTACCTTCATGCCTTATTTTTGTTCTTCATCCAAGATTTGGTCAACACCCTCTTCATATTATAGTCAAGAGATCATCTGGCTAAACTTCTGCTTTATTTGCAGCTCTGCCATAGTAACATGGAAAGGAGTCAATAAGCAATAGAAGTCCAGGAAGCTTTGATCCCCTCCATGTGTCTTTTATTTGTATCCTATTCAGGATCACAAAATTGGTAATAAGAGGAAGACTATGGCAGCATGATGTCTTCAGGGTTTTTCTTTCCTCTAGGCGACCTCTTTTTTTTTTTTTTTTTTTTTTTAAGCCAGTAAACAAGGAGTAAATGCTGAAATGCAGTCTGAAATAGAAAAGGCTTTAAGCAAGCGTTTAAGCTTGGTACTTTCAAAATAAATTATTGTATTGTAAAAAAACAGGGAGGGCTTTTCTGCAAACAGATACAGTTCTCCACTTTTATCATGAATTATGAACAACTTTCAGCAGACCTACATTCAGGTAAATGTGAAAAAGGTCATGCTACATCTGAATTCTGTATTATAATTTTTGGAGTTATCTTGGAAACTTCTTATCACATATTTTATTGTAACTTTTATTTTGCTCTTTATCCTTATTTATATAGTATAAACAAATCTGGGAAAAAACTTTTTATTGAGGCAGGAGTAATATTTTCTGTTTAGGGAAACAGAAAATACAATATTAATAGTTCACAAATTTACTCCATGCCTGAGTGAACATCTTTATTGATCACAAACACTACAATAAGACTTTGTTTATAAAATATATGCATCAAAGAGTGCTATTGTGCCTGACAAGTCTTAAATTGTAGTAAACCTTTTCAGGAACTTTATGGCTTTGTATTGAAAGGTAATATAATATGATAAAGCATCAAAATGAACAGTTTAGGTTTGTATAGCTTTTAGTGTGTATAAAATGTATGCATCAAATATATAAAAGTATTTTTAAAAATATACATAGAAAATGAGACTAGAAAACCAGGGATGATGTTTTATCTGTGATATACCACGTTGATGAGAGACTCCTGTTTCAATAACCACATCTCAGTTTAAAAAACAGCTTTAATTTGTTTTTCCACTACCCTAAGAAGGCCTCACTGAATTTCTGGCCTTCATTTGTATTCCAGACACACACTTTCAGAATTTTTGAGATGTCTGAATGTTGTTTGATTTGCATCCAACTTGCTGACACAGCCCCAGTTTTGTTGCAGATCAAATAATCTAGCTTTTTGGAGGCAAGTGATTAGGAATTCTTATTGATGATTTATACAGTCCTGAATAAACTCACTTTATTTGGCTTGTCATAACCAGCTTTAATTTTCTGTTCTGTTAGTATAAAGCTTAGTGGTTTGTTTATTGTACTGCTGTAATGTCAACAACCTAATCTACTTTAAAGAGCAAAGTCAATATTGTATTTTATTAAAGCAAATGTGAACTTTAATTATATGTTTCAGTTAACCTTGGCTTTGTGTTAGCTTTTATTATTTTCCATAAGTAAATCTTTATTCAAAGCTTATATGTCCTTCTTCTGCCCAGATCTAAGAGCTAGCGAGTAGCGTCTCTTTCAGGGTTTGCCTGTGAGGAGTAGATAGACTTTTCCATTCTGCCACCATGGGCTTTGGGGATGTCGTAGTTGTCCTAGGGCTAATAACCATTTGAGCTGGTAAGAAGATGTACGTGACATTGATCCATTAGCCTTGCTGAAGCCCAGCTCTTGTTCTCTATCTGAAACACTTTGTGCTGTGTCTCTGGTGGGATCTGAGAATCCACAGGCTATACAGGACATCCATATGGGGTTGGTGGGGATGATACAGGACCTACAGGTAACCCATATGATAGTTGAAGGCCGAGATGGATGGGCTACATGTAGGCAAATAAACCAAATATCCCCTGCAAAATGCAGCTTACTTCTCTAATCTGGAAGGCATATTAAATACACAAATAATTATTTGAATATTCATCACAGATGAATAATCACAAATCAAGTGTGTCCTACCAAGTTTTCGCCTCCAGGCTACCGAGTCTGGCTGTAATTTAAGGAAGGATGAGCTATATACATTCCAAGTTCTACTCTCTTACCATGTGAACCTGCAGCTCAATTTAATCCTTCTACAGATGTATAACAGGAAGATCAGAATCAAGACCTGTACAGTGAGATATATTAATCTATAGAATATTCAGGGATGCAGAGAAATTAACAGCTTGTTTTTGTTGGAAGAAAACCTTCTCTAGTTAAGCTTTTTATTTTTCTTTTATAAATTACATTAATTTCTATTATCTTAAATAAACGCATTTAAAAATGGAGTGGTAAAATAGCCTTTTGCTCTTGTAAATTCACCGTCTATACTTTAGATCTAAGTACTTCAAAAATTTAACTTTTTGGAAACTAGTTCCTTCCATCTCAAATTATCAAGCTTCAAAAATAAGTAGACTAACAGCTACAGGTCCATAAACCTTACAGAAAATTTTCAAAATTGTACAGGTTTCACATTAACTAATTTGTTGAGGAGTTCTACTAACTACAGATTATACTGAATCAACAGTAATAAAACATGGATTTGATATAAATCTTCAGATATTATAAAGTAAGAGAGATTCAGAAAGGGGTGGTGAAGTATTTAACACCACCTCTTCCTCTGTTTCTGTATTTTTACTTCTTCACAGTTCCTGTGGTGCTGCTATCAAACATCTGCTACCTCCTGGAAATCTAACACAGCAGAGAGCAGGCTGGCTAGGAGGTTTCTTGAGTGTATGGAAGATAGCTTCCTGACACAACTGGTAGGTGAGCCTACTGGGGGAGGTGCCTTGATAGACCTACTGTTCACAAATAGATAAGGATTTGTGGGAGATGTGGTGCTCAGAGGCTGCCTTGGGCTTAGTGATCATGAATTGGTCAAGTTTTCAATTCTTAGTGGTGTAAAGAGGGGGTTTAGCAAAACCTCCACCTTGGACTTCTGGAGGGCAGCATTTAGCTTATTCAAAACACTGGTTGAGAGATACCCTTGGGAGACACATAATCCTGAAGGGCAATGGAGTCCAGGAAGACCAGACACTCTTCAAGGAGGAAGAAGGCCCAGGAACAGGCTATCCTCATGTGTCACAAGATTAAAGGGTGGGGAAAATGCCTGGCCTGGATGAACAAGGAGCTTTGGATGGGACTTAGGAAAAAAAAAGGAGGCTTTACCACATTTGGAAGAGGGACAGGCAAATCAGGAGGAGTACAGAGACCTTGTTATGTTATAAAGAAAGAAAATTAGGAAGGCAAAAACCCAGGTGAAGCTCAATTTAGCCACTAACATAAGGGACAACTGCATCAACAATAAGAGACTCAGGGAGAATCTCCATCCCTTGCTGGATGTGGGGGGGAACATCACAACCAAGGACAAAGAGCAGGCTGAGATACTTAATGTTTTCTTTGCCTTTCTCTTCAATAGTCAGACTAGCTACCCCCAGGGTATTGGGCCTCCTGAGCTGGAAGATAAGGATGGAGAGCAGAAACCCCCCCACTTAATGCAGGACAAAGTAGTTAATGACCTGCCTCTGCACCTAGACATGCATAAATCTGTGGGGCCTGATTCACCCAAGAGTACTTGGGGTGCTAGTAAGAGAACTCACCAAGCCTCTCTCCATCACTTATCAACAGGGTAGTACCAGATGTCTGGAGGGTAGCTAACATGATGCCCATCTACAAGAAGGGCTGAAAGAGGGATCTGGGGAACTACAGGCCTGTCAGCCTGACCTCAGTAGCAGGAATGATCATGGAGAGGATCATCTTGTGTGAGCTCTTACGGCAAGTGCAGGGCAGCCAAGGGATCAGGGATTATGAAAGGGAGGTCCTGTTTAACTGTCCTGATATTTTTCTATGATCATGTGACCCACCTTCTGGATGTGGTGAAGACTGTGGACGTTGTCTACCTTTAACACTGTCTCCCACAGCATTCTCCTGGAGAAGCTGGTGAATTGTGGCATAGATAAGTGTACTCTCCACTTGGTAAAAAAATGGCTGGATGGCCATGCCCAGAGAGTTGTGATTAACGGGGTGAAATCTTTTTGGTAGTTTTGGGGCCAGTCTTGTTTAATATCTTTATTGATGATCTGGATGAGGGGATTAAATGCACCCTCAGTAAGTTTGCAGATGACACCAAACTAGATAGGAGTGTTGATCTGCTTGAGGGTGGGAAGGGTCTAGAGAAGGACCTAGACAGATTGGATCAATGAGTCCAGGCCAATTGTAGGAGGTTCAATAAGGCCAAATGTTGGGACCTGCATTTCGGTCACAATAACCCCAGGCAGCACTACAGGCCCCAGGCACCACAGGAAGAGGGGCTGGAGAGCTGCCTAGAAGAAAAGGACCTTGAAGTATTGGTGCACCACTGGCTTAACATAAGCCAGCAGTGTGCCCAGGAGACCAAGAAGGCCAACAGCATCCTGGCCTGTATCAGGAATAGCATGGTCAGCAGGTGTAGGGTAGTGATGGTGTCTCTGTATTTNGCCAATATTGTAGTGGGGTTTTTTTGTGTTTGTGTGAAATCACTTGGTGGTTTCAAAGGTCCTTTCCAACCATGATGATTCTGTGATTCCATGATGTTATCAAAAAAAGTCTTAGGCTTTTGTCAGTTTAAATTTTCTTTCCACCATCATACTGATTGCCAGTAAGATACTGATTCAAGACCAGCTTATCCTGCTCAATTAAGGTGATCCTCCTGAAGGAAGAAGAACTGATCAATATTGTCTACATATGGTCCCCCAGCCTCATTCAGACCCAGAGACCCATTTAATCTGTTAAATGAAAGCATACAGACAAGGTATTATCTACTCTGCTAAATTAATTTGGTGACACCCTTTTATTCAGACTTTGATTTACAGTAAAACAACCTCCCTTACCTCCAGAAAAAGGCTTTATACTCCAACAGGAGAACTTGCCTAACTGAACTTCATGTCCAGCCTAATAAGGTCTCTTTGAAGCAGCAAGAATTGACCTATAGAGCTCGGAGGATACTTCATTAAACTGACTAGGAAAAACAAATGAGAAAAATCATAATGGACACCTAATAGCTAGGAAAAAAAATCCCCCATCCCCACAGGTGGTAACTTTATGCTCTATAGCATGAGAGTTGATTACCCTTACCATAATGGCAACACACATAATGACAAATGTTATTAGTGGTCATAAAATTATCCGACCCTTTAGAATTTCTGCCACAGTATTTAAATCAAATACCTCCTTCAGTGATAAAACCCAAATTGCTGAATACGGATTGCATACAGATGTATATTCTTTTTAATTCTAAACTTGCTTCCAATTTAATTTAACTCTGGTATTCCCTGTGCATCATGTCCTTCATAATTTTCACAGTAAGCCTCCTAATTTCTTCTTCTTATCTAGAAAAGCATTCCAACCTTTGCAACACCTCTATTTATGCTCTGTCTATTGCCATTTGTTTTGTCCCATGGTAAATTTTGTAATTTCACATATGTTTTTCCTGATGTTGGGTGATCACATTTGGATTAAGGACTACAGAAATACACTAATCATTAATGCCTTTTAATGTAGCTGAATTTTTTTTGGCTTTACAGATTTTAACTTTCTTTAGCACAATTAGCCAAGTTATTCACAGTAATCTCGGGTTATTATCCTCAGAAAATCCCATATGAATAAAATCGACATATGAAAAGCTTTTACTATTTTTTCCATTATCACTAGTCATGATCTTGAATTTCTAGACTAAAAATAATAATAATACATACTCAGCTGTCAGGAGGTTGGATTTTGTTTTAAAATAATTTACACTACTTTTTCCCCCCCCTTTTGGTTTAGAAAAATTAAGTGATTCCGGATTCATTTTGGGTTTTTACTTTATTTACAATTGCAGATTTGTACTTTTGATTCTTCTATTGTGGCACTTTTGGTTTTTCTTTTTTGGTTAATACTGCTGACAATAATAACATAGGCCAAGACACTGGTCTTTCCATGCTCTGAAATGAAGATCATTACTTCATGTGTAATTTGGTCACAAGCACAAAGAGAAATTTCCTTCTCTTCAGGTAATATAATTCACTGTGATGTGACAGTGATCCAGAATTTTGATTGCGTGACTCAGTGCAGGTCCACAGGATAAGTGTTGCTCTACTCATAAATCCAATAGGGAATAGGTCCCAGTATGTTTTCTGATGACTGAGGAGAAAAAGGTGATCAGAATTCAAAGCAATGCATTTAATCAAGAAGACATCATAGACCAATATGCTTGTGCATCTGTCCTTTCTTAGGGCAGTTGTGGTCATATATTTTCTGGAAAAGTCACATCTTTCACAAAGGTTTACAGATCAGGCCTCTGCTGAGAAGAAACATTGGGAAGAAATCCTCTGTTGGATGAAATCACACAGTGGAGTAAGTCTGCAGATGCAAAGCAGATAATCTGTGACATTATGCCTAGATAAAAGTATGTCCTGTTTAATTTCCAGGTTTGAGTTCATCCCTATCTTCTGGAAGAGTTTAGACTTTTTTACAGCTCTTCAGGTCACGTTAGCTGTGAAACCAGCTCCTTTGGACTGACATTCCCCAGAAGTTGGGCAGTTATTCAGGTATCAGTAATATGAATTCCTTTGTGAATTGTATGATACGTGATGAGATGCAATACAATTAAATGAAATCTATTCAGATTTTTGTGGCTATGATTCTGATTTCCTGCATTTATTAGGAAAAGGCTTGCAAGGCATTGCCTATAGTTTGAGATGCCACAGCTGACTGGAATGAACCAAAAAACAAAGCATTTCTAAAATGTGTGGGCTGAAAAGTGAGTCTGCAGAGAAAAGAATAGCACTGCAGGGTGCCCAGCTTACTTTGTCTTATTGATGTTATGTCAGATCTGGTCAACACACAAGCAAAATGATCATTTTTCTAACCACTGCCACTGTAGACTCACTGTGGTAGCTAGGAGCCAAAATATGATCTTCCTGGCTCATGAATCAATAACAGCAATAAAACATTTACAGGTCATACTCTTCTCTCAGTTGCACCTGTGTAATTCAATTGTGAGAAAAATTCAGCCTTCCTTTACATCTGAGAAGCACTGCTGGACTGCTGCTACCGTTTCACTGAAATAACTGGAATTCAAAGGCATTATACTAATTTACCTCATGGAGTATGAATCCCTTGTCTGTCCCTGGAAGGCAAAAAGGCTGCGTAGAGTGCTTTCTCCCAGTAGACTTCCACAGGTTTCAACAGGATAACCTATTCTTTTCAACAGTTGTAAGCTGTTGCCTGACATTGTGCTGTGCTTTCATGTTCGTTGCTTTTCCCACCATATGCTCATGTCTTGTGAAGGGTCTCTGGTATTAATCCCTCATTGATCTCACAGGCTTGGCCAGAGCCAGCCAGTCTTTTAAGCTACTGAAGAAAGATCCTGGAGAAGTGCAAGGTATTAATAGGTGTTACCACGAGGCTACATCAAGCCCTATGGAGAATAACTGTCTGTTGGTATTTTACTGTCATCTGAGACACTCACAGCAACAGTAGCTAAGAGGCTTTATCCACACAAGTCTGGCATGAAAATTAATAGATAACAAATCAGTCACTCCAAAAGACCCTCTTTTATTTTAATGTCCACACTCTAGAAGAAACTTGGTGTTAGAGAAACTTCAGGAAATCCTCAAATCAATACATATAGCAGCTACCTTCCATTTGTGAGCAACAAGGGAAAATGGATTTGCTGAAAATGTGTTCCTTTTTCATTGGCTCTATAAGACCTCTGTTCTCTGATAATGGGATGAAGCAAATTTCAGAGTTATAATTCCATTTTGATTCTGTAGAAGTGAACTTTATCATATGCATTGAAGTTAACTCCTCCTGACAGAACAAAGTGCAGAGATGAGCGATGTCATACATGTTAAATAAAAGGTCAGTTTCAAACCGCGGTGTAGGTACCAGAAATAACGCTTCCAAGCAGTACTCAGCTGTGTATTCTCCAAATTTCAATCCTGGAAAACCCATTCAGCTGCCCTCTGATGCTGGCAGCTGAGCTCTGGAGGGTCCCACTTCTAATGTTCCTCTAGGAGCCAGAGTCACACTGAAGGATCACAGATGAATACATGACTCACTAACCCCTTGGATAAAGTACTAGTGGGAGAGACATTGGGCTTTTGTCTCAGGTTTGCCATTATACTGACATTAACTGTTATTGAGTGACTCACAGAGGGTAGTCTCTAGACCAAGGACCTGGCTCAAGATTTCTGGTGCTCTCCTGGATGAGCCACAGTCAGAAGTTGACGTTAAAGCCAAATTTTCTGTTTCCAGAAGTTGTCTAACCACTGGGTGCTGTGTTAGGGGGGGCTGCTGCAGTTACCTCTAACTTCTGTGTTTTAAAACGAAACTGAGCCATGGTCTGCACTTGGAAAGACAGAAGAAAAGCTTCTTTCTTAAGAGTGATCCCTACACCTGTTGTGAGAAGTGCAGCTGTACCTATCTGAGACATAGATGCTGCAACAAAACCCTGTCCCTGGAACTTGCTTAGGACTTGCCTGGACAGCCCTCAGCCCAGGGTGTGTCCCTGTTTGAGAAACACTCTAATGCATGAGAAACTTGGGGACTTAAATTCTAACAGTTCAACAAGTTTAATGAAACACTTTTACTGACTTATATTTGATTTTGCTTTCTGGAAAATGGGTACAATCATGCTACTCCGCTATTTAAGTGCAATGAGGGCAATGACTGGAGAGCTTTGTCAAAGAGCTAGGTGGTATTATATATACACACACTACATATATATGTAGAATCATAAAACAGAATCATACAATCAAAAAATAAAATTAAAAAAAAATCATACCATCATAGAATGGTTAGAGTTGGAAGGGACCTTAAAGATCATCGAGTTCCAACCCCTCTGCCACAGACCAGGTTGCCCAAAGCCCTGTTCAGCCTGGCCTTGAACACTTGTGGATGGGGCATCCATAACTTCTCTGTGCAACTGGTTCCGGTGCATCATTACCCACACAGTAAAATTTTATTTATAATATCTAATCTATGTCTCCCCTCTTTCAATTTAAAATCATTACCTCTCCTTCTATCGCTACACTTCCTGATAAAGAGTCCCTGTGCATCTCGTCTGTAGGCCTGCTTTAGGTACTGGAAGGCTGTTATAAGGTCTCCCCAGAGCCTTCTCTTCTCCAGGCTGAACAGCCCCAGCTCCCTAGCCTGTCCTCATAGCAAAGGTGCTCCAGCCCCTGACAATCTTTGTGGACTCTGTTGGACCCGTTCCCGTCCTTCTTGTGTTGAGTACTCCAGAACTGGACACAGTACTCCAGGTGAGGTCTCAGGAGCACAAAGTAGAGGGGGAGAAGCACCTCCCATGACCTGCTGGTCATGTTTCTTTTGGTGCAGCCCAGGATATGGCTGGCTTTCTGGGCTGCTTGTGTACACTGCTGGCTCATGTTGAGCTTCTCATCCACGAGTGCTGCCAAGCCTTTCTCCCCAGGGCTGCTTTCCAGCCATTCTCCACCCAACCTGCGTTTATGCTTGGGATTGCCACGTCCCAGGTGCAGGACCCTGCACTGAATTTCACCACCTGGTTGAATGTCATGCATTTTGCATGAGCCCACCTCTCAAGCCTGTCTAGGTCCCCCTGGATGGCATCCCTTCACTCCAGCATGTCAACCACATCACACAGCTTTATGTATGGTCATATATATATATATATGTGAATTTTTTTTTTTTTTTAATCACTGTTTTCTGTCTTCACTACAGAAGTACTGTTCTAGGTGGGATTCTAGTATTTTTATATGTATTGTTTTGTTAGTAGCATAAGTGTGGCTGGTAAAAGAGCATCTAAATTTATTATTTTATTGATTTTCATGTATAGCGCACTCATTTTACAGAAGAAAAATAAAAGGCATCTGTACTTGATTGCTGGGTTGTCAGATAAGCAATTCCTCCCAAGCTGTTTTTCTTCCTCTCCTCTTCACTTTTGAATGTAATTCAAATTGTCAATTTACAAAAATAAACTCCACTTTTCTCAATATTTGCTCCTGACCACACTGAAAGTAGGAAATACTAAAATTTTCATGAGAAAGCACATTATGATGGTCCAAACTGGATTGTCTGGACAGTAGAATTCCAAAAGCAGTAGTTATGCTTGAAGTAAAATTTCAATATTAACTTTGTTAAAATCAAACCATAGGATGATCCTTGGCTGACATAAACTGAGATTCTTGTGCATAGCAACTTGTACAGGTCAAGATTGCACTGTGGGACTCTCCTATTGATTTGTACATGCAGGAGACATTTCAAATGAATGTGTTCCCTCACAGAAAAAATGCATTTAAAAGTAAGAAATAGGTCTTATGTTTTTAAAAAATATTTTTAACTGTTCTCAACTTGTCTCAGAGGAATTTCATACAAGGATCAACAGGGTTTTTATAGCTCTTTAGGATTATAAAGTGGTGTTTAATTACTTATAATAGATCTGGTGGTGCTTTAGGTATAACAATGAATCAGAAAATATTTATGTTCCCTCACATTATGGATTTTCAGCAGATTCACTATTTTAATGTTATTTTTTCCTTTGACTTTTTTTATTTTGTATACACAAATAGAATAATCCTCAACATATAAGAATGGTAATGCTATTACTTATACATTTATTATTTCAACTAGTTGTAATAATCATTGCTATTTTTGTTTATCAGGAAGCTGCACTAAACCAGCAACATTTATCTCAGAGAAAAGAAAACTGCATGGGGAATCTAATTATTTTTTAATTGGTAGAATGATTTCTGTGTCTGTCACACCTGGTTCTGAGGCTAGATTATTCAGGTTTTCTGTTCTATTCCCTCCTCCTCTTTCTCCTCACGCCTCCTTTTTAAATATACTTCTTACTTTCCTGCTACAGTTTCTTTCCTTGTGCTATCTTTTTCTGTTTGTATTCTTGTCTTTTGACTGCTTAGAAGACCCAATGAAATCACAATGTGGTACAGTCTGGCTGCAGCCCCTACTGAGATCTTCTACATACACATTTCTTTACAGAACTGAGAAGAGAAATTTAATGAAACTTCTACAGCTTTACTTAATCCGGAGTATCACACAGGTGTAATACCAATCCTTGACGCTCTGACAGTCAGAAGATTTTTGGTTTCCACAGAGAAAAAGCTAATAATTTCACCACTACACCCCCATCCTTTTCTTTTTTTTTTTTTTCATTTCTCTCACTTTCAATGCATTCTCTTGTCTGTTTAGAAATGTTTATGAATACAGATTTCTTGTGGATTTTTCATGAAGTGATTACTACTTTCTGGTGAAGAATAAGCGTAAGTATGCACATCAAAATAACATGAGATTAATCTCATCTCATTTTCAAACATTAGTCCATGTAGACTAAACCTCGGTTTAGGCTCCTTCTGTAGCTGATGAAGAGATGTAGGCACCTCCATAAGGTGTCATTCTTCTTCCTTACTAGACTTTCATTTCCCTGAATATGGGTCTCCAGGATCACATACTTTACCTATCTGAATATTCAATCAGGTCATTCATGTTACATTCACCACTTTCTGGTCATCCTATAAGACTAAGTTAATGGGAAAATCTATTAATACCATTCAAGAATAAAGACAAAAACAGATATCCTGAGCAGTTCTAATTTTTGTAGGTGCTATAGATGTAGTATCACCTGATAATATAGATCTAGAAACACCTGATGCAAGTCATCCATTCAAGGCCATGGATCTGTAACTGCAGGGCATTGGCCTCAGCGGCTGCCTGTGTACCCATAGCCAAAGGCAGGAGCATGCTCTGACCCGCCAGTCAACTGCCTTGGCCTGATTTGTTTCCATAAAATGAATCTCTTCCTCTTCAAAACAGGGTGGTCTTGACCAAAATGCCAGTTGGGCATGGTACCTTGGCTGTTCCCTGACTACTCCTGTGTATTATCTAGAGGGGTGTTATGCTTCTTGAGTAAAAAAAAAAAAAAAAAAAAAAAANAAAAAAAAAAAGTGCAATGTTTGAGCCATGCCCTAATCCTGTCTTATTGGATACTACTTATTTATCTTTTAGGACTATGCAAGACCAATTTATTCCATATGGTTGCCTCACACAGTCTTTCTTTATGTATGAATTAACATTTTCAAAGATGCAGGACAGGGAAAGATGGTTAACCGTAATCAGAACTCAGTCAAAACAAGAAGAGTGACAGACACAGAAGGCCAAGTTATGTTCTCTCTGTGGGCAGGAAATACAGTTTCAGATTTGCATACAACTGTTCTGAACCAGAAGAATAAAAACATAACTGCTCCTGGCTGCGTGTTTTCCCTGATGGAAAACACTGGGCTGTAAAATTCTTTCAACCGTGTACTCAAAATGTTCATAACACTGAATGGAAATTCTTTTGCTGGTATTGCCAGAGCTATTTTTACCACTTTCTATTGTGTAGCTGATGCCCAATGCATTTTCTTAGCTATATTTTAACCATTTCCCCCCGTATTTTTGTTTTGCAGTTTTGCAAATTCAGAGGGGTTTTTAAGTGTTTGGTTTTGCAGGACTAATATATATCCTTCTCATCCAAGCAGCTCTCTTTCTTCATTCTTTCCTAGCAGGATTATGACACACACAATGTAATAAGAGGAAAAAATCTCTCATTGGCTGTAGCCATATGGCCAATCAGCTAATTTGCCAACCATTTTATTTTGAAAAGGAAGCAATTTGCAGTCCAGGTGGTAAAAAAAGAGAGATGACAATGGGCAGTAGCTTATATTTAGAAACTTGTGGTCCATAGGACTGAGGTCCAGCAACATTTAAATTATCTTCATACATCATGGTATTTGATCTTTGCACACCTATGGGCATTTATGTACAAAACCATCCTATGAAGGAGGTGGCAGCTGGCAAACCACAAAACTGTAAGGACCTCCCTTTCTGCAGTGTGCCATGCTTTGTCCTTAGCTCCAAAATCTGGAAAGTGTATAGCCATATTAGTAAAGTAGTTCACTTTGGCTACGCAACTTCACTGGGAGGTCAGATTTATTAGTGGAAGTGTGTGGTCACTGCTGTTCCTTCACCACTCAGGCTACTGCTTGTTGCATTGAACTGGTTGGAACACACAAGCTTGTTCTTCAGAGCTAGTTTACCTACATGTAGTGTGGCAGTGTGATGTGAATTTTAACTATTCCTCGAGTGATTTTCTTTGTATTATGTAAAAATCCTCTGCCTGGGATGGGAACTGAGCCCACAGTCTGTGACTCCTGCAACTCTACTACAAGAAACAATATATCAATTCTAGGTTTTTAGGTGCTGAGTGTGAAGAAAAAGATCAAATATTTCTGGATGTTTTCTATAATTCATATTTTACATTCTGGTTTCTCTCTCAATGTATCTAATTTGTACTGAACACCAACAAATGAATTTCCTGCTATTAAAACCTGGAAGGGGGTCTGATGTTCTGGCTGATGGCCTTTAAACGAGACAGATATGCGATCAATAAAAGGTTTCTTCCCTCTAAGTGGGGCTAGGATAAAGTGTCACTACAATGCACAAATCTTCACAACCTTTTCAGCTCAGACATGTCCCATTAGTAGTAAACCACACGCAAACGGAACAGAAGCATCTACTTTCCTGAGAGATCACCAAGATGCTTATTTAGTCATTTAGACATTTCACCTGAAAAGATAAAGGTCTCTGTACTCTTTTTCACTTACCTGTCTGTAAATTAGAGGTAGAAGAACTGGTAAAGATGAATTTACCCTGTGTAAATCCTGGATGTCCCTGAAGAGTATCCATGTTGTATTCTGATCTTGTTTAGTTTTTCATCCTGTTTTTTATTTAGCTGTGTCTGAAATTTCAACTGTTAGGCTTCAGAATAAAACAATTAAAGTCCCTTCCCCATGGAGGAGTGACAGACACATTTTTATACTTACTGTTATTGAGAAAAAACTATTCCCTTTTTCATTATGCAAACAGATCCAGAAATAATTACGAAATATGGTAATGATGTATGCAAATCTCAGCCCTAACAATTTGTGAGATGTTCCTATTTTATGTCATAGCAAAGAGCCTTTGACTTTCAAAGCATATAACTACGGTATACTTTGTAGTTTTAGGAGAAAAGGACTCCAAACGGTACACTCAGTTACTTTCCTAAAAAAATAAAAGCAAGGAAAGATGCCTTACTATTCTCTCAATTTTTTTTTTTTTTTTAATGATAACAGTAACAGATGAGAATAGATCTGATGGGTCATCTTCTCTCATTTCCTGGTGTCACAGGCTGCCATGCGATGTCAAATATTCGTTTTCCACAAGTGACGGAGAATGAGCTTTCACATCTTCTTTTGAAAAAGTCTTCATAAATTCTTCATACTACATATCTTCACATTTTTTTGGCAAAAGTTGTTCCAATCAGGAGCCATTTGGCTTTTTTTTTTTTTTTTTCCTTCTTCTTTGCTGATTTATTTACGGCAAGAGAGCAATCAGAACTCACTAAACTTCTGTTTCCTGTGCTGAACAAGGTAAGCTGGTTTTATCTCACAATAAGTTTTTTTTCTGAATTTCTTCACTTCTCCTCAAGATCTTCTTGAATCCGGAGGGATTAAAATTTTGTCCAGAATCCTAGCAGGATTTCTTTTAGTGCCTTGTTGTTTGGCTGTAGTGATTTTTGGAAATACTGATCTAACATAACTTGATATTTATAATTATATTAGTGGGGCTGAATGTCACCTTTAACTGAACAAAGCCCATTTTTATAGCTCATAAGAGTCTTAAAACAGAATGGTATACACTGGGTGCCAGGCTGTGGATGAAGAAATTCTCTGCCATGCATAGTTCATGAGAGATGTCCAGAGGATGTGATTCCAACACGGGAGGCTGACTGGGACCATGGTCATATGAGGTCTCTCTGTAACTAACCTTGATGCATATAATGCATTGTGAAGTAAATTCCCCAAGATTCAGTAAGAGGCACTGTAGAGCAGGAAAAGATGTTATGGAAATGTTAGCTGGAAAGGTGTTTCTTTCATGTGATTCTTATACGTGAACTTGAGGTGTAGGGAGCAAAAAGGTGGTTTAGAGTCACCTTCTTCAGTTTTCCCTCTATTCTTATGTGTAGCAGAGTGAAAGCATAAATAAAAATTAGGCTCACACTGTTCACAGACCCGAGACCTATCAGGATTGATCTCCTTATCAGCATTGCTTTTTCTGAGGGTATATCATTCATACATTTTTTTTTGTCAAATATGGAGTCTCTGAAAGATTATTGTTCACTTTTTAAAAACTTACACGAACTGAAATTTGCATCTCCCATTTCAGTCTCCCTCTCTAAGTAAAATGTAATTCAGACCCATTTGAGTGACATAAATTACATTTTAGAACTAGCTAGTAAATTATGCTAGACAGAGGCATCTCAAAAAAGAAAAAAAATATGGATTAAAAAGTAACTTAGATTTGACTCACTGGCATGTAGTCCCTGTATTACAAAGGATCTGTTATTTGTAAACAATCTTTAATAACAAAGTCACCCCTACTGAAGTTACTCAGTCTAATTTCAAGTAAAGCACAGGGAAATAATGTTTTTCAGATTTGGTGAAATGAAAAATTGGAGTGGGGAAATGCTATGTACAGCTGAGTCAAAAAATATTTTTCAGATTGTTCGGCAACCTTGTTAAACAAAAACAAATGAAAAATGCGTTTTGCTGTTAGGTGAACCTGGCATGCAGTGCTTTGTGTTGAATTTTTGACCTATTTGTCTAACCTCAATTTTCTTTTTATTTCAATCACTGTTTTTTCAATCACATATTTTTTCTGAAATAAGTTCTAGAAGTTCAACATGTCCACCAAGCAACGCCTGTTTTTTTCAGAGCATTCAAGTAAGGTCCACTTCAGCCTTGGCAAACCTTTTCCCCCAGCACGTGTAACCTGGATCTTGTGACTACAACTAGAGAAAAGCTTTTCAAGCTCACTTTCAAGCTTTTCAGTGCCACTTACTGAATCTGTGACCTTGGGACATTTATTTAACTATGTATTTCAAGCAGTTTTCATCTAAAAGGGTGAGTGCCAGTTATCTTCACTGAGGCCTTGTTATGATTGCAAATGAGATTTCCACATTCTCACAAGGAATTTAACTGCTTACTCCAGTTGATTTCAAGGAAAGCCCATGATTTAATTCCTTTAGACACTTCTGAAAATTCTGTCCCACTTAATTAATGTCTGTTCCATTCTTTGAACATGTTAAAAATGTGTATAACTATGAAGTATTCTTGGTGTTCATGGAATATCTGTGCAGATGCCTGAAAGGTATTTATGTGAACAGTATAGCAAAGACTTATGAAGACGTGATCAAATACTTGTAAGTGAAGTATTTTTTACAAACAATTCAAATATTAAAAAAGAAGTAGAAATCATAATATATGCAGACTGATACAAACAGTTCAAGCAGCTATGGCACAGGGAAAACATAGGTCCATTGCACAACAAGAGGGGGACCTGGTTACACAGGACATAGTAAAAACTGAATACTTTCTTGGCCTCATTTTTTACTAGCAAGACTGGAATTCAGTAATCCCAGGTTCTAAAGATGAGAGGAAAAGGCTGGAGAAAGGAAAATGCTCAGTGAAAAAGAACCAAGTCAGGAAATACTCGAGCAAATTGAATATGCATAAGGCCCTGGCAGGATTCACCCAGAAGCACTGAGAGCTGGCAGATATCATTGCAAAGCCATCCTCAGCAATCTTTGATCAATCAAAGAAGAAGTGCCCAAAGTCCGGAGAAAAGCAAGTGTAACTCCTATATTCAGGAAAAGAAAGAAGGAAGAACAAGGGAAGTATAGGATGGTCCTCCTCGATAAAGTGAAGACACACTGAAGGACAAGAAAATCATCAGGAATAATCAGCATGCATTCACCAAGGGGAACACATGCTTGACCAACGTGACCTGTACAATAAAATGACCGATCTAATAGACGAGGGGAGGACAGTGGGTGTTTTCTACCTGGACTTCAAGTAAGGCATTTGATACTGTCTCCTGTAAGATCCTAATAGACAAGGTGTTTGTGTACGGGCTGAGTGAGGTAGACTGAAAATTGGCTGAATGGCCAGGACCAAAGGGTGGTGATTATTAGCAGAGTCTGGTTGGAGGCTAGCAATTAGCAGTGTAGCCTAGGGGTCAATATGGCATCCAGTCCTATTTAACATCATCATTGATGATCTGGATGATGGGACAAACCGTATTCCTAGCAAGTTTGCTGATAACAAAACGCTTGCGTGGCAAATGCACCAGTAGGTTGAGCTGCTGCTGTCCAGAGAGACCTTCTCAGGCTGGAGGAATGGTCTGACAGGAACTTCCTGAAGTTCTATAAGGAGAAGTGCAAACTCTTGCACCTGGGGAGGAACAGCCCCAGTCACTGTGGAGTCTCCATCCCTGGAAATATTGAGAAGCTGTCTGGACGTGGTCCTGGGCAACTGGTTCTAAGTGGTCTTGCTTGAGCAGGGTGGGCTGGACTGGTTCATCCCCAGAGGTCCCTTGAAACCTGAACCATTCTGTGATTCTATAATTCTGAGATTTTGTGATTCTCAGAAACCATGGTACTCTGTATAAGGAGGAGAAAATTTTGTAAAAAGAAAATAATAATAATAAAAAATTGCCCTATCATTAGATTTCAACAATCAACTGGTCTAATATTTGATGGTGAAGTAAAATCAAAGCATATAAATGTAGTGTTTTAGGTACAGCAAAACACTTCCTTCGAAAAAATATTTTTTGCATTATGGAAATAAACACATCCATATTAAATCCTGAAATGAGCAATTCCAACATTTATTATTTTCTCAGGTTTGTTTTGTTTTGCTTTTGTTTGTTTGTTTGTTTGTTTTTTGTTTGTACTGGGTTTTTTTTGTTTGGTTGGTTGGTTGGGTTTTTTGTTGTTTTGTTTATTTCTTTCAATTCAAAAGAGCTGCAGGGTCATCTTTTTAACAACATAATGGGTTTAAACATTGCTTCTTTCACTTGCTTGCTTTTTTAGCCATATTTTGAAAATCTGAATCCAGGTAAGAGGTCCATGGTTGCTTTTAATGCATAACTCTTACTGAGACACTTAAGAAAAGAAATATCAGCTAATAGAACCCTTTTGAAATGACAGAGTAATATTCAATTGGGATTATTCCAGCAGCTGTTAGATGTCAGTATTGTTCCATTGAAGTCCAATTGGAAGTAGATTTCTCCGGCTGTAAGCAAGATAGCTCCTCAACTGTGAAGTTTGGAAGAGCTAACTGTTGGTGTTCAGCACCTCATCTATTAACAAGAGACTTTAAATTACATACTCAGTGGAGCAGTAATCATTAGAGCAGACTCAAGATGCACAATAGAGATTTAATTTCACTGGAACGGTTCCTAATGAAATTCTGTGTGGTGCAGTGTATTTGAATTACATTTTGGGGTGGGCCAGAAAAAAAGGTATCAGGAAAAAAGTGGTGCTGTCTAAAAATATTCATTAAGATCCCTTTCAAAAATTCAAATCATTTATGATATGCAGGTTGAGCAGCCTGATATTTTTTTCAGCAGCATAATGTATTTAACCTTTATGTTTCTTTAATGTATTTGATATTCTACTGTCTGTATATAATGAAATGTCTTTTTTTTTTTCTGAGCTTTGAACACTGCTGCATAATACCCTGGGGAGTTCTCCAAGGTTATTAAATCCATTGCTTTGTCACAAGTTACTAGAGGCTACACTAACTCTCTCCTTTCTTTGGAAAGCTGCTGTAATATTTCTGGTCCTTAGCAATGAATAATGTGATTAGTACTTTAGGGAATACAAACAAAAACATTAACAAAGTACATTTTCCAATATTTAAGAGGGTAAGGCAATCCTCAAAACAAAAGTAGCATGTTCCTGAAAATTGTCTAATAACATTAACCTGAAATCACTTGATTTAATTGCCCTGTTAAGCAGTTTATTGCATTACTTATGGGATAATAGAATGAGTTCAAAGTGGGTTCATAGCATTATCTTATAAACAATGTAGCACATCATTAAACAGGATGATAGAAATCAACATATTTTATAAGAAACGATTATGAAGGCTCATGTAAAGCTGCTAATCTGAAGAGCAGAAAGACCTCACTGTGACAACGGAAAAAAGGCCTTTGCAAAGATAAAAAGACAAAGCAATGTCAAACCATAATTCCCCAGAATCAGATTAGAAGCACGATTCTCCAGAATTGTTAGTTTCCCTCTAGTTTGATATGCTGCCCCTAAGTCTTCACCCTGAAGTATACTGAAATCTCTTGCTTGGCTTACAGATAATAATTTCAAACAGGTGTCTTGTCAGCTCTGTTCTTGGTGCATTTAACACAGATGTGTGACAATGTTCCAAGCATCTAACTTGCAAACTTGTGATGATCTGTTTTGACTTGTGTGTCCCCAGAGAGTGCAAACAGAAATGTTCAGGAGAGGCTGAAGAGAGAGGAGAGCTGATCTGATCTACTCTGGAAGAAGTAATTTCATGTTGTCTGATGGTGCAGAGAGAAATACTGGCTCGATATCACCTTAGTGCCCCTCAACCTGGTGTCTCTGCCCTTGCTTGCCATAACATCTTCACAATTCTTTTGCTACAGCACCTGGAGTTTATAGGCATGTTTATGAATGAGGGGTCCAATTTCATTCTCTACCCGTTCAGAAATGAGAATAGACCAAAATACTGGAATATCCTTCCAGAGATCTAATACGAAGTGGGAGTGGCTCACTGATCCTAACATGTTTGTCTGCTGAGCTCCAGAACCTGAAGGTGATGGGGGAAATGAGTCCAGGAGATGTCAGGCCCCCCTGACTGAATGCCAGTCCTATATTTGGAACATTTCACGCTTCACTTATCAATAACTACTGCAATGTTGCCCATCTCACTCACACTGTGTTCACTGGCATTTCCGTGTATACTTGAGGGGGTTTTAATTAATCAAAACAATTTTCAGAGTGGGGAACTAGTGGAGAAGTGATTAGCTCCATGTATCTGCCTCTTTCCTGGTTTGTAACTCAACTGAGCAATGCAGAAAATTCAGTATCTAGCTTGGATGAATAGAATTTTTGTCTGGCAAAAGCAAGGTCCTGAATGTGAAAAATGGTATCAGGGAGTCTCATGGCTTGCAGTGAAAACACAGGCTGCGTTCCTCCCAGTAACCTATATATTTATTCTCTCAGAGCTCCTAGGCACATTTCAAGAAATATTAATAAAACGTCCCTGTAATACGAGCTGGAGTTAGTTCTTTCTTTAGTTTGTTTGTTGTTTATTTTTTTGGTAGAAAATTCTTATGTGGGAGGAACAAACACCAATTAAAAAGATTTGGCCAGAAATAATTAAGGTCCAACTCTATAAAAAAGCCATTCTTTGAGCTCTTGTTATCTGGAGTGGGAGGACACAGAGGCAAGACACCCTTCCTGTAGTTCAAAAGGCAAAAGTGCATATTTTCTGGGAATAAGGTGGCCAAAGATTTTTGTTGTCTGTCTCCAATCAGTCTCATCAGTCTCCAATAGACTCACTTAAACATTTTTCAGCTGGCTATTGTCATTTCTTACAGCCTCTCTAAACATCTTGAACAATCACCTTGTCTTAGCTGTACCATCTTAGCTGTACCATATTCTTGCCTGACAAGGAATAAAAGCTTCAGAACAGCTATTCACTCACAGGTTAGCTTTTAATTTTCAATTTTAGTGGACACACTTTGATTTACACTGTCTAAAACCAAAGGAAAACTGGACTCTTGTAGAAGACAGGAGCATGTTTATCCCTTGACCAGAGTATTCATGGATAAAGCAGTTTACCATATTTCCTAGCCAACAATGGTTAGGGAACTTTGCTGGCTTCCAGCTCAGCATAAAAAAAAAAAAAAAAAAACAACAAAGCAAGGAAATAATTTTTAAAAACTCTTGGTTTTCTCTGGCTNTATTTATTCTAAAAAAAAAAAAAAAAAAAAAAAGACATTGCAATTACTCCTGGGAGCTACTCAGGGAAAGTTTTTTGATTGATGAAGCCAGAGTGATGGTAGTAGGATGGAACCTGTTCTGTCTGTCATTTCAGCAGCAATTTTTGAGGCTACTATATGTTGTTTACATGCCAGGGAACCGTGGGCCTTGCTGGCAGGGACTGTAACCCAAATGCGTAGGTGATGTACAGTCAATTCACATGAAAGATAAAGGGTTGGTTGCACAAAAGCCTCAATCTTTCTGTCAAACAATTCAGTTCAAAAATGTGACTAATAAATCGTGAAAGTGGTAGGGAAAACAATCATAAGGTTTCAATAGGGAAGCAGAAAGGTGTTATAGGGTTGAGAATCCTCTGTCCATGCTCCAAAGTGTTCATCTCCCCTGGCCTTGGGTCTACTCTTTAGCACAGTGGCTATGTATAAGCACCAGTAACAGGAGAGAAATGAAGGTGGGAGAGCTCCATGTCATGGAGCCTAAAATTGATGATGCTCACAGCAGTCAGTTCTCCATGGCTAAATTCAGCTACTTGACAGAAATCACTTTATGGACATGGATTTGCTAATAAGAAGATACCATGATTTAACATCATTCATTCGTACAGTTCTGTAGCTTATCATATACATATGGACAGCTCTACTTTAAATACAAAAATATCTTTCAAAATGCAAGATTATGTGCTCCTCAATATAAGAACATAATTTTATTCTGTAATATCCAAATACTTGGTTAAAACTGTTTCCTCACATTTTCTGTAGGCTGCTACATCAGATACCCTGAGTCTTATTACTCTCATCTACTCTTCCTAGCCTAGTTCTGGAGCTTGAAATGCCAGGCTAAGGGAAATCAATTTTAGTACCCAGAGAGAAGAAAAAGTGATATGGAAGGTCATTATATCTACCCACTGCTCTGCTGCCCTCCAGTCTTGAAAGGAAATTTGATAAAAATGACAAACCTTTGGTGCAGAACATTTTTCTGCTCTTCAGCAATACCGCAGGATACTGAGAGGCATGGAGAGAGGTTGTGGTAGGCTATTTTTTGGTTTTGCATTTTTGTTCATAATAACAAACATTTAACATAAAAAATAGGGCAAAATTGGACATTTAACTTATTCAAAACAGAAAGATATCATTTTACCTATTATATCTGCTGGAAAATTCAAATTTAAGTTTTAGGCTGGAGAGCTGGGCAGAGAAGAACGTAATGAGGTTCAGCAAGAGCAAGTGTAGGGTCCTGCATCTGGGGAGGAAGAATTCCGGGCAGCAATATAGGTTAGGGGTAGACTTGCTGGAAAGCACTTCTAAGGAGAAAGATCTGGGGGTCCTGACAGATAATAAACTATCCATGAGCCAACAATGTGTCCTTGTTGCCAAGAGGGCCGATGAAATTTTGGGCTACATAGGGAAGAGTTTGGCTAGTGGGTTTAGGGGAAGTTATCCTCCCCCTCTACTCAGCACTGGTGAGGCCACAACTGGAATAGTGCATCCAGTTCTGGCCTCCCCATTTCAAGAGAGACAGGGAACTACTGAGAGTAGTAGAGAGTCCAGCGTAGGGCAACCAAGATGATTAAGGGACTGGAGCATCTCCCTGATGAGGAAAGGCTGAGAGAGCTGGGACTCCTTACCATGGAGAGGAGAAGGCTGAGGGGAGACCTTACTAAGACTTAGAAGTATCTGAAGGGTGGGTTGAAGGAGGATGAAGCCAGTCTCTTTTCAGTTATTTCCAGTGACAGGATGAGGGGCAATGGCCACAAGCTGGTACATAGGAAGTTCCATTCAAATATGAGGAAAAATTTCTTTATGCTGAGGATGGCTGAGAACTGGATATTTCCAATTTATTTAGGATATTTGTATATTTGACTGTTTTTTTTGAAACAGACTGTTATTTGATCCAATATCTTTGTATTCTCAGATTTTTTACATATATGCATATAACAAACATGAAACATTATTAATATATATAAATATCTAACCAAAGCTCAGGGAACTTCTTCCTATAAATGACTGCAATATATTTTCATCAATATCAGTTTAATTGATAGGCAGTTAGATATCTAGAAAGTCTTTCTGTTTCATTGTCATTAAAGGAAGATTCACAAGGCTTCCTGCCAGCCTCCCACTCTTCATAGCCTACCCACAATATGTCCTATGTTGGATGTAAGTGCAAGGTCCTCAGAAGAGGCACTCTGTTTTCGTCTCTTATAACATAAAGAACTCAATGAAAAAATACATGGCAGTGTGATGCAGGAAAAAGGCAGACGAGTTTCATGCCCTGTATGGCTTTATAGCTGATATCACATCAAAGCCACATAATGCACATGACAGATCCCAGAATCATGTTTTTACACACTCCTTTGGATTATAATATTTATGGGAATTCATTTGGAGCCAGCTTGGACAACCCACACTCATATAACTGGCAGGTTCAAACTCCTGGGTTGGGAGGGCAGAATGCGGGACTGATGTGTGAAAGATGCATCCAAGAGTCACTGGGAGCAG
>VZRU01008030.1:152093-166105 GCA_013398155.1 Pedionomus torquatus
TACTTTAAATACAAAAATATCTTTCAAAATGCAAGATTATGTGCTCCTCAATATAAGAACATAATTTTATTCTGTAATATCCAAATACTTGGTTAAAACTGTTTCCTCACATTTTCTGTAGGCTGCTACATCAGATACCCTGAGTCTTATTACTCTCATCTACTCTTCCTAGCCTAGTTCTGGAGCTTGAAATGCCAGGCTAAGGGAAATCAATTTTAGTACCCAGAGAGAAGAAAAAGTGATATGGAAGGTCATTATATCTACCCACTGCTCTGCTGCCCTCCAGTCTTGAAAGGAAATTTGATAAAAATGACAAACCTTTGGTGCAGAACATTTTTCTGCTCTTCAGCAATACCGCAGGATACTGAGAGGCATGGAGAGAGGTTGTGGTAGGCTATTTTTTGGTTTTGCATTTTTGTTCATAATAACAAACATTTAACATAAAAAATAGGGCAAAATTGGACATTTAACTTATTCAAAACAGAAAGATATCATTTTACCTATTATATCTGCTGGAAAATTCAAATTTAAGTTTTAGGCTGGAGAGCTGGGCAGAGAAGAACGTAATGAGGTTCAGCAAGAGCAAGTGTAGGGTCCTGCATCTGGGGAGGAAGAATTCCGGGCAGCAATATAGGTTAGGGGTAGACTTGCTGGAAAGCACTTCTAAGGAGAAAGATCTGGGGGTCCTGACAGATAATAAACTATCCATGAGCCAACAATGTGTCCTTGTTGCCAAGAGGGCCGATGAAATTTTGGGCTACATAGGGAAGAGTTTGGCTAGTGGGTTTAGGGGAAGTTATCCTCCCCCTCTACTCAGCACTGGTGAGGCCACAACTGGAATAGTGCATCCAGTTCTGGCCTCCCCATTTCAAGAGAGACAGGGAACTACTGAGAGTAGTAGAGAGTCCAGCGTAGGGCAACCAAGATGATTAAGGGACTGGAGCATCTCCCTGATGAGGAAAGGCTGAGAGAGCTGGGACTCCTTACCATGGAGAGGAGAAGGCTGAGGGGAGACCTTACTAAGACTTAGAAGTATCTGAAGGGTGGGTTGAAGGAGGATGAAGCCAGTCTCTTTTCAGTTATTTCCAGTGACAGGATGAGGGGCAATGGCCACAAGCTGGTACATAGGAAGTTCCATTCAAATATGAGGAAAAATTTCTTTATGCTGAGGATGGCTGAGAACTGGATATTTCCAATTTATTTAGGATATTTGTATATTTGACTGTTTTTTTTGAAACAGACTGTTATTTGATCCAATATCTTTGTATTCTCAGATTTTTTACATATATGCATATAACAAACATGAAACATTATTAATATATATAAATATCTAACCAAAGCTCAGGGAACTTCTTCCTATAAATGACTGCAATATATTTTCATCAATATCAGTTTAATTGATAGGCAGTTAGATATCTAGAAAGTCTTTCTGTTTCATTGTCATTAAAGGAAGATTCACAAGGCTTCCTGCCAGCCTCCCACTCTTCATAGCCTACCCACAATATGTCCTATGTTGGATGTAAGTGCAAGGTCCTCAGAAGAGGCACTCTGTTTTCGTCTCTTATAACATAAAGAACTCAATGAAAAAATACATGGCAGTGTGATGCAGGAAAAAGGCAGACGAGTTTCATGCCCTGTATGGCTTTATAGCTGATATCACATCAAAGCCACATAATGCACATGACAGATCCCAGAATCATGTTTTTACACACTCCTTTGGATTATAATATTTATGGGAATTCATTTGGAGCCAGCTTGGACAACCCACACTCATATAACTGGCAGGTTCAAACTCCTGGGTTGGGAGGGCAGAATGCGGGACTGATGTGTGAAAGATGCATCCAAGAGTCACTGGGAGCAGTCTCCCAAAGGGCTGAGGAGTTTTCATTCTGGAATACGTTTGTATTACTATTATTTTGTAATACTGCAGGGATTAGATTTGTGGTAAATCATTGTCAGTCTCCTCTAACAATTTTTGAAACTTTTTAGCTAATTTCCATCAAGTTTATTAAGGTGAAGGGCTCAAGGTTATTAAGCTTCTGTGGGGCTTATGACAATAGGTACCTATGTAGAGGAAAAGTCTGTATTTAGAGTTCTGGCACCTTCCATGCTGGCCAGTCATCCCATGAAAGGTGAGTGCCTGCCAGTCAGCACATGCACTCCTCTGACCAAGGGAGAAAACAGACTGGGACTTGCTCAGCTGACCCAGCTGAGAGGAGCATGTATGGACATGGGATAATTTGAGATTGCTGTGGTGGAGGAAGCTTGAAGATAAGGAAGAGAGCTGGAGTTATTACAAGGGTAAAGGAGGCGCGTGAAATGCTGACCAGACCTCATCACTTTTTCTTCTCATGGAAAATGCTTAGAGAAGTCTTTATTAAATAGAGGGTTTATTGTGCAGAATGAAGCATTTGCTAGTGGCATCCATCCAAGGTTGGGCATAGTATGAGCAAGAAAATCTCTCTACATCATAGAAGTCTTCCAGAAAAAAATAATCTCTCATGGTGAGAGCTGCACAGTCTTGTTGACCAAAGCCATGCTTTGTTGGCTATAAATGTTTATGAGAGTGTTCAGTGTGAGGAAACCAATTGGTTTCACATATACTACACATCAGACCATCAGATAAAGACTAGTATTTACTACTTCAATAAAGTAACCTTAAACAAAGTGTCTTGATCTTCTGTGACTAATCTACCCTGCTTTGTATCTCCCTCTGAGATTTATCCTCTGAACAGATTTATAGTTTTAGCTAGTTTCAAGAGTCATCTATCCTGATCCTGTAGCAGAGGTAAATGGAATCTGCCCTGTTCTCTTGCAATGGGTGTTGGAAGCAGTCCTTGTGATCCTGTTAAGTTCAAATAGAGACATGCCATTATTTGAAAATTGGCACTGAAACAGAGACAAATAGTGCTACTGCTATTCATATTTCTTCTTTCCTCTGAACGTATAGAATATATGAGGTTAGTAAATTGAGGCATTCAGGCTATTCTATGGCCCAAAAAATTAAACAAGATGAAAAAGGGGTACTATGTTCCTCTGTATACATATAGATGATCCATGTGTGTGTGCCAAGTCAAACACTTCTGGGACTTTTCATATTGTCTGTGCCTGTTAAACATGGAGAATTTGGGCAGAGCAGGTCTGATACAGGACATACAGTGCTTTTCTCAGACCTGCCCATATTGGAAATTCTGACACTATGTTAACAAAATGTCAAATTCTCATTTGGAGTGTAAGCTCAGAACAGAGGCTATCCTGATCATTAAATACTTTGTAATTTTAAGAGAGCAGGTGGTACTGTGGTCACTGAACAGGCAGTATATCTTGCCTTCTCCCGTTCCTATGGGCATTCAGTTTGGAAGCAACCCTTTTGTGGGCCAGGAGGCTTTTCCTCCTTTGCTTTATCCTTCCCCCTGCAAAACCTCAATGTTCAGAGGAAAGGCACTGAAATAAGTGGCCCATGACATAGTTGCTTTTGAAAGAGTTTTCTGTTTAAACTTTAGTTGCAAACCTTCCTTGGAGAGTTCTGTGAAAGTGATATTAAATTGATAGGGAAGCCTGGCCTCAGAGAAGCTAATAGCAAAGTGACCTTTACTAGACTGGGGCAAAGATTTTGCTCTCTATAGAAATCATCAAAACCACTGTGGTGACACTTTTACACCTCAAAATATATGGACTATTACTGCACTATATTTTATCACTTATTTAGAATGAGCTAGTACTTACTTGAAAAAAAAGTAGCATTACTCTTAGTTTGCTTCTTGGAAGTCAATGATTTGACTTGAGCTTTACCAGTGGGGAATACTCTGGAAAGGTCTGACATGCTCCCAGAGAAAGAAAATTCGAGTAGCAGCAGGTTAAAAAATAACAGCAACATTAGTCCTAAGCAACCCACTTTGGCTTTGAAATTGCTCTTCTCTGCTGTTGTCTGAAAGGAGATAACCAGAAAAAATGGAATACTTTACCTTTTATTGATTTATTTCTTTAATTATTTTTTTTATTTTTAGGCCACAATTTCGTTACTTGAATTGGGCTTCCATTGTCTGGTTTTTGCCCGCACTTTAGGCAGGACATATTAAATATATAAATAAAATAAATATCAGTATTAAAAGACTAGCACTGTAGTATGGTTGTTAGAGCATCCAAAAATTAAACAATTGTAAATAGACAAAATTGGCATCAGATTACACTGTGCAGATCGGCTGGAAGATTTCAGAACAACTTTTCATGAGATCAGACTGTAAGAGCTGCCATACTGGGTCAGACAAATTTTCTAGCTGTATTTCATCTGAAATGGTGATAAACAATGGATGCTCGGGAGAATAATACAGGATATTAACTCATTAAATTGAAATGTCTGAAGCTGTCTTATCTGTGTGTTATATAATAAGGCCATGAAGCTGCTCCTGAGCTGTCATTGTGTACAGCTTGGAATAGTAATATAAAGCAATACTTGTCTCAGCTTGCCATAACTGAGTTGCAGTCCTCAAGAGGAGCTCAGTGCAAATGCTCTTCAAGCATAGTCTAGCACTGGCACAACTTGAAGAGGGGAATTCAGTAAACACCTCAGTCCTTCAAACCTACCTTTTCAATACCCTAAAATCTGGGAAAACTTATAGCTATCTTTCACTGGGAGATGCTTTGCCAGCTCCTGGGAGTCACAGCCGCCCTGAGCCAGTGACCCTAGGTGGAGCTGCAACCCGTCAGTTCAAGCTTTTATCACCACAAAAAACCTGCTTATTCATCATATAATAATTCAAAGGGAATATTGGCTTATGGTCCACCTGAATACATTGAGGACTGAATGTGACAGTTTATCTTTAGAGCAGATAGAGCTGTATTAGCCCCAGGGAGGCCAAGGCAAAGGGAAGAACTAATTGGAGTAAGATAGTGCCAGTAGTTTTCTCATTAGTCTTTGTGAGCAGCAATGGAATTATGCAACATGTCCACACGCTAAAACCGAATGAATATTTTTTTCTGAAGAGCGTCTTTCATCCATATTCCATCTTTCTACATTTTACAGGAGATAAACTTGCTACATTTCTATAATTTGTGCCAGCCAGCACAATTAAAGTCCCTTAGAAACGTTAATGAATTAAGCTTTTTGCATTTCAGCATGAAGAAGAAGAAGACAGAGGAAAATTAGTATAGTTACATAAACGAAGCACCCTGTGAATGTTGCACTGGGCATTTTAACAGGCAGCAGAGGTGAAAAGTGACATTTTTCAGCATTTATACTACTTATAGTCTAGATTCCATGGGGGGGATAAAAAAACGGAGACTATCTCAACGGCATCAAATAAAGAAATCTCTCTTGTCAGGTGTATGTTAGATGGTATGTTTGAAAAACTGTGCTTAAAGCACAAGTGACAAATTGGAAAACTCCTTGATATCTGAAAAAGACCCAACATAATATCACTGAAATAGTGAAACTCAGCCTTCCACAGAACAGTCAGTTGCTTTATCCAGTTCAGTGGCTTATGAAAAATGGATACATAAGCTTCACAACAGACTTAATATGTTTAAGGTTGCCTGATCTCACACAGTTTGTGCAGGAAGACATCAAAGTAGGAGCTTATATGGTGTCCAACACTACTCCCATCCACAAAGCACAAATAAAAAGCAAGTTGTGTGGAGGCAGTAGGCAGGTTAAGAGAAAGGGTGAATCCTCCTTTCAACCTGCAAGCAAGGAGTGAGGCAATTTGAAATTTCTAACCATAATCTATGAATTATTCTGCTACTGAACTGCTAATACAAGCACACATCCTGTGAGAATATGGGTACACAGTTCATTCTGGCATCATGAGCAACAAATTCTTGTGGATACAGTATCTTTCCCCATAATCCCTGCCCCAGATGAGCTGCTGAAATCCTGGAGTTCTCATGTGTTTCCTCCCAGCTGCCCTTGGTAATGTGTAGAGCTGCAGAAGCTGGGTAACAAGCTTTGAGAATGCCAGCTGTGAAAGGAAGAAGAGAGAACAGGGATTGCTTCATGCTATCTGTTGCCCCTCCTTTAATTTTATTTTTTTTTCAAATGATTGCTTTCACACTATGAGTGTAGCATGTGAAGAGTGAGATAACTGAGCATCTTGACCTCCCACAAACTTTTATGCAATGAATATTTATATATGCACTAAGATACGTGAATATGCACGCAGATATGTAGTGCATGTAGTTAAATGCGTGTGTATGTACCCACATATTCATTCACATATAAAAACACCTAAAAGAATGATGGGAAAGAGCTATCTTGTCCCACTGCATCAGACACTCCTGTCACAGAAAATCACTGACATAGATATAAAAACATATGGTCCCTGCTCAATGTTCAGGTCCTGGTTAAGTCCCTGTCATCCAATGACTGGATAATTCATGTGCATAAAAGAATGAATTAGCGTAGATGAGCATCAAATCTGCCATACATGCAGGTAGCTGCCATTTTTAACTTGTCTGGTATTAACACATGATCCAGAATCTCTGGAAGGAAATGGTTTCGTATTTTAATGCGAGAATAGGACTGTTGTCCTGCATGTTCACTCCAAGCTCATCCTACAGGCATCTGAAAGGCTTCTTAGTTTTATTGACCATAACACATGCAGCTATATAAACCTGAATTTAGCAGGTTACTTGTTAGCCTACAATGTCATTTTCAAATGACCATGACATCCTCAGGAAGTGCATTTAAAATGAATGTACTTAAAATTTTACTTCAAATGGGAAAAAAAGATCTTTCTGTGCTAAAACAATGGTGCAAGAGAGGCCTTGTCTTTAAATTTTTGCACAAGCTGGAAAGTTTGGGGCTGGATCCCATTAGATGATCAACTGGGAACTGATTCAGCCTAATATTTCCCATCAGTCTGGCTTTCCAGGCTTCTCAGGCATCTGCTCCTTGGAGCTTCAGGTAGAGAGTTTGTGGATTCAGGCAGACAGGACACGTTGTAAAACTACCTCTTAATTCTCAAAAAATGTAAATCTTGTGAATATCTCCTTTCAGGAAAGGACTTTTCCTGCTTTTCAGGAGCACATGTTGTTTCTGGAAAACTCTCTATATAACTCAGGTAATAAATATTTTTTTTCCAGGAAGAAACTGTGTGTTCCAGTCATCTTTAGCCCTTTACCATTCCCTAGAGTTTCTACATGACATGATGAGAAAGAGCATCCCAAGAGACTGGAAAATCTGAAAAGTCCTGGATATTTGTGCTAGGGGAAAGGTCTGGTAGGGATAAAATCATAGTCCTTCCAACTTTAGCTCACACCTTCTCAATGAATGTCAGGGGATTTTGAAACATATGGAATTTCTTCAACAGCTTTTTCCAGCCCATGCTTGTTGCTTGTCTTCTCACTATAACATGAAGATGACACATGGGGATTTTGGGGGGGTTCGGTTTTTGGTTGTTTTTTTGTTTTTTTTTTTTCTTTCATTTGGTGAGAACAGTACTGTGGGTGCCATAATGGCTTTAGATCTTGGTCTATAACATGGAAACTAAATATCTTTTCTTAGTGAAAATGAATGTACAAGTGTGGGGTTTGGGCAAGGAATTATGCACAAGTTTTACACATGAAAGAGAAAGGGACAGTGAAGAGCAGGGAAATGGGAAAATTTTGGGGGGGAAGCTAGGGAAATTTGGAAATATAGTAGTCAGATTTCAGGAGAAAAGGAAATGTTTGGGTTTTTTTATTGTAAAATTTTGGTTACAAAATTGAAATTTAACAACACTATGTATTGTGAATTTTATTTTTTCTTAAGACATAACAGAACAACATTTTTTAAAGAGATATTTTTTGACATTTCTTAAACATTTTTATTTTTCAATTTGAAATTAAACTTTTTTTTTCTGAATTTCTCAATCTTTTGCTTTAGAAAATTAAACATCTCAAAATCAAAATAATAATATAAAATTTTAATGATTTAAAAAACCTCATCTATAGTGGAAGACTGTGAGTTTTGTTAGGGTGATTGTTTTGCATCCTTCAATTGCCAGTGTCATGGATATGATTTATTTGGCCAGAACCCACACAATCAGACACCTCATCCTCCTCAATGCATTTGGGTCTATAGAAAGAGTAAACCTCTTTCACAGGATGTTTCAGGTTATAGGGGGCTGAACTGCTCTTTGCCCCACTGGCTATAGAGAAGCTCTTACACTTCTAACAGAGCTTTCTCAAACATCTAAAATTAAGTGAGATGTGCCTGATCTTAAAGTGTTTATGGGCAGATGGATGTCCCCAGATGTGCGCACCTCAGTCCTCTTCAAACTGGTGAGACAGGCAGTACATTGGTGGTGAAGTAGCCACATGAGCACAGGGTGTTTCCAATCTAATGAGCCTACTGTTCAGCAGAATTTATTAACTGGACCCCAACCATCACTAATAGCTTTGGATAGGAGCTTGCTCACGTCTGGCTATCTCTATGTGGGCAGAAAAGGTCTTGTCTCCTGCCCATGTGGAAACACTCTAAGATATCCAAGTCACCTTTAGGTACCTTTCCAAACCCATCTAATAATTTTTATCAGCTCATGAATTTCACTGTATTTATCAATTGTCCCTGCTTTTTTTGTTTTGCTTTGTTTTGTTTTGTTTTGTTCTGTTTTGTTTTGAATTACTTATTTACACACTTAGAAAAAATGCAGGGTTCTCTTCTTCCTATACAGCTGCAAGGCTCCTGAAGGAAAACCTGTAACAGAGGGAGTGACTGGTACACTGATGCTTCAAATTGCATTTCTCTTGCTAACATGAGATAGGACGTGCCGTATTTGAAATGGGAGACTAAACTATCTGTACCATAAGCAGTGACTAGATAATGTGTAAGTAACAACTTTTACACTCTTCCCAAACTCATTTGCTTTGAATCAGTTCAGGCTATTTAAAAAATGCAGCAGGTTCCTGTAAGTCAAAAGGCCGTGGTGACAGCAGATCCGTGAGGAATGCTGATTAGGAAGGAAAATGGCTCAGAACTTGCCCTGTTTTCTAATGATCTTGTGTTCAGGGCAAGCAGAGCAGAATCATGGCTGCCAGAATCCATTAGGACCATTCCTAAAGACAGATAGGCTGGGGTAACTGGATGCATGTGTTGCTGTTCCAGTAGTGACTAACTTCTTTAATTTAATTCATTAGATGAATGTTTACAGCGGTAAGTTAAAAGTGCTACAGCTTTCCTGGGATGCTTACTATTCAAGCAATGCTTTTTAATCAATAAGAGAAAAAGCCTGGTTTCTCACTGTGATGCCATTTCAAGAAAGTGAAACCTTTTTCACCCAAAGAGGTCATAATGGAAGAAAGAAAATAATCCTTAAATGACTTAGAAGAGGTGCTAAAATTGGAGGTTTATGATGGGAGAGAAAGTGGACTGTGTTAATCCCACTGCTAGTCCTTTATCTTTAAAAATCAATGCAGATTGCATCTTTCCTTTGGCTAGAAAGGCTGCAGCTACTGCTCAGCATTTGATTCAGGCAGCAGCAACGCTACCCACAGCAGAGGGCATGCGATACCTACTTAGCCAGCATCAACAATAACAGTAGGATGATCATTTGAAGTTCACAGAGTTTCCTGGAGACCATACCCTACAAATCATTAATAGACATGTTCATTCTTCAGGTCCACACATCTGTGGCATTGATTTTCAACAGAATCTGTCCAGATGCACCTAACTGCAAAATGTGACCTTCTTTCATCTTTTTTTTTTTTTTTTTTTTTTCTCATTTAATGCTGTAAGAACAATATGAGAAAAGGGAGTTAAGAGGTGACTTGATCGCATTGATAAGTATCTACACCGGGAGACAACTTCTAATATTGCAAGACTCTTTAATCTGCCAGACGAATGGTACAATTCAGTGGCTGAAATTTGAAGCTCAACAAAATTAAACTAGAAATGTACTGTAAAAGTTTAACACCAAAGGTTAGGACAACGTGCCTAGAATGCATTTTCCATCACTTGAAAACGCTGACCCAAGAAAAGCCTTTGAGTCTTTCTAAGACATATGTTTCAGGTCAACCAGAAATTGTCTGGATCATCATAGGAATTAGTGGATATAATTCCATGGCCTGTGTTAAGCAGAAGATCCATGTGGATAGTTGGGTTGGCCTCAAGGTCTTAACCATCAGGAGTTGCATCTACTGACAATTTCCATTGCCATGGTTATATAATATCAAATTTCATATATATTTTTCTCAGGTATCTGGGGTACTAGCACTGCAATTGCGCAGGTGAGATAAGCGACCTGTCCAGGACAGAGGCAATGGCGTTGCCTGGGTCAGTAACTCAGTTCTTGTGGGTTCTTGATCTCATAAGCATACAAGAGAACAACCCTGCTGTTATCCCTCCTTCTTAAAATTTTGCTCTATAGAACTGCCATAGCTATCAATGACACAATGGGGGTGGGGATAACATTGTACAGTGACTTAATTCCATTTAGCTTAAAAACCATAGAATCATAGAATGGTTAGAGTTGGAAGAGACCTTAAAGATCATTGAGTTCCAACCCCCCTGCCATGGGCAGGGACACCTCCCACACAGCAGGTTGCTCAAAGCCCCATCCAGCCTGGCCTTAAATACTTCCAGGGATGGGGCAGCCACAGCTTCTCTGGGCAACCTGTTCCAGTGCCTCACCACCCTCACAGGAAAGAATTTCTTCCTAATATCCAATCTAAATCTCCTCTCTTCCAGTTTAAAACCATTACCCCTTGTCCTATCACTCCACTTCCTGACAAAGACTCTCTCTCCAGCTCTCTTGTAGGCTCCCTTCAGATACTGGAAGGCTGCTATAAGGTCTCCCCGGAGCCTTCTCTTTTCCAGGCTGAACAGCTCCAGCTCTCAGCCTGTCCTCGTAGGAGAGGTGCTCCATCCCTCTAATCATCTTTGTGGCTGGACTTGTTACAACAATTCTATGTCCTTTCTCTGTTGAGGACTCCAGAGCTGGACACAGTACTCCAGATGGGGTCTCATGAGTGCAGAGTAGAGGGGCAAAATCACCTCTCATGACCTGCTGGTCATGCTTCTTTTGATGCAGCCCAAGATACGGTTGGCTTTCTGGGCTGCCAGCACACACTGCCAGCTCATGTTGAGCTTCTCATCCATGAGCACTCCCAAGTCCTTCTCCTCAGGGCTGCTCTCCAGCCATTCTCTGCCCAACCTCTATTTGTGCCTGGGATTGCCACACCCCAGGTGCAGGACCCTGCNTAAGTCCAGGAAGATGACATCTGTTGCCCTTCCTTTGTCCACCAAGTTTGTGGCAGTATCATAGAAGGCCATCAAATTTATCGGGCAGGATTTGCCCTTGGTGAAGCCATGTTGGCTGTCTCCAATCACCTCCTTATTTTCCATGTACCTTAGCAGAGATTCCAGGAGAATCTGCTCCATGATCTTGCCAGGCACAGAGGTGAGACTTTTGAATATCAGAGTTATGTACCCCTGTTTCAAATCAGCAGGAACTTCACCAGATTGCCATGATTTCTCTAATATGATGGAAAGCGGCTTAGCAACTTTGTCTGCCAGCTCCCTCAGGACTAGTGGATGGATTTCTTCAGGTCCCGTGGCCTTATGTACCTTCAGGTTCTTTCGGTGGTCTCAAACCTGATCTTCTCCTACAATGGGCAGTTCTTCATTCTCAGAGCCCCTGCTTTTGCCTTCCGTAACTTGGGCAGTGCAATTAGAGCCGTTGCTGGTGAAGACTGAGGCAAAATGTCACTCAGTAGCATCTGTCACGTGAAGTCCTAATTCCATTTTTTGAATTTTGGAATTCATTTGTGTATGTTTTAAAACAATAGCAACAAAGAGTAATAATAAATTAGACTGCAGTGGATACTTTATAATTAACAAACAACATATTTGTATCTATCTATGTTACTGCTTCATCATTCCTGCTGTGTGTTATACTGCAGCAATATTTTGACCTAATTCTTGGCGCCTGCATTTAAAAAAACTTTACATACCACTCCTCTATCTTAGAATGAGGAGAGAACCTCAGATTATAAATAAAGGATTTGTAGAAATAGGAAGATTTAAACACTGTGATTCTTTTACAAGTATTTCTATCACAAGCAACAGGGTTTGAATCCAGAAATCAAGTAATCTTTTACTCTGGGGAAAGTTTCAAGTCAATCACAGCCCCATGAATAGGAATGTGATTGGAACAGATGCCTTTTTTTTTCCTTTTAATTATGCATTGCAGCAGTAGAGTAGGCATTTGTATTCTGGTTAATAATTCAAAATCAAAGGAGGGAGAAAAGAGAGAGAGAAATGGTGGTAGGGGGAGGGGAAGTGAGTTTGGAATGTCTAGAAAAATATTGAGCAAGTTTGTTACTTCTGCATGGAAAGCAAAATAGAAGAAAAAAATTGCAAAGCAATAAAATGCATAGGTCTTTATTATGTTTGAATAATCAGCTTCCTATATGAGCTATGTCAAGGTCAATACAAATAGAAGACCTCATTTTGTGAAGTTATGCTGCATTACAGCAAAAAAGGAATAATAAAAAAGAAGAGTATTTCACCAACTGGTTTGAAGACTGAAGCCCCTTGAGCCTGCATTGCAAAACAGTCAAAATTGTGTTCACAAGCTGCTTTGTGAAACACCTGCTGCCAACACAAGATATATGGATACTTGAAAATTCAGGTATTCTTGGGAAATAAAGTTCCAGAGACATGCTTTATCTATCAAAAATTATACAAAGCTAACTTGATCTGCAATTGATTTTCCCACCAATGACATAGAAACATAGGGAGGGAAAAATAGATTCCTGATTATTCCTTATGATTTTAAAGTTTAAAGTGTCTGCATAGTGCAACACAAAACTCTTAACACATATAAACAGAGATTTGCACATAATTCCATTTCTTTATTATTTTGACACAATTTCATAAGCACGTCTTGGAAGAAAAGTAATCTGTTAGCATCTGGCATCTAAAGAGCTGGAGGTTTTGCTGATATTTTCAATTGGGTTTTTTTTTGTTTTGTTAAACACAGGAAGAATTTAATAAGATTTTTCTCGGTTGTAGAATCACCTGCTGGAATAAATATGAAAAAGTTATGGCAGCAGTTTGAAGCCTCTTTAAAAATTAAAATCTGATACCATCTACAAAATCATTTTGACTGCTTCTTAAGCAAGTTTTTTTGATGACTGTGTACTAGATTAGAAAAGGCTGGAGTCTTGGCTTTTTAATGGTAGCAGATCTATGGAAGAGCTAAAGGTGTCTTGATCTAGACCTGCAGCTTGCTATTTACCTCTTCCTCTGTTATATTTCTCTGGGGAATATTATGAATGCAGAACAAATTTAAGATGCTCTAAAAGTATTCTGCCACAATTAGCAAGCAATATATGTTACTGCTATAAAAATGCCAAAAATAAGGTTTTAACACTGCATTATTGTAACTCCTGCCCTCTACAGGTTTCTACAAGGAGGAAAACAAACAAACAAACAAGTCTGCAGTATTTAATTAAAAATACTTTTAACAGAGAAGATAAAAATTACTGAATATTTATACCCTCAGTGCATCAGGATTGCTTTCTTTTTACAGATACATGACAGTTATTCTTGAAGACCTTAGTACCACGCAACTGGTAACAGTCTCTGCACAAAACTTTCAAAGTTTCTAGTTGTGTTTTGAGTGACCTTGTACCATGTTAAACAGAACAGGAGCCTTTACTGAGGCCAATGAAGCTCTCAGTGTACAGCAACAGCAAAGAAATAGTAAAAAGCAAAGTAATATGGGATTCTTTCATTGTCAGACTATAACCTTATTCGGAATTATATCATGAAAAAGACAGTGGAAATGAAGAAGAAAACTCAGACAAAAGAGATAAAGTGGTCCAGAAACTCTGACAATGTTTAAGATGCTTGAAAACTAAAAGGTTTACATTAAGCAGGAAACAACTGGAAAAAAATATGATAATTGCACTGCAGACTAGTTACAGTGGAGAAATAAAATTTTACCCTCCAGATCATTGTCTACCATACAAGAGTTCAGAGATACCCTGTGAAAAGGAAATTAAAAAAAAAAACACAAAAAAAACCCTTC
>VZRU01008030.1:166128-218140 GCA_013398155.1 Pedionomus torquatus
AAAAAAAAAAAAAAAAAAAAGCTCTTTCTGTATGAGTACCTGAAGGATATCTGAGAGCAGTAGACACACAAAGATCACCGTATAGGATTCAGAGCTACTTTACACATAATTCATCAACTGTAAAATCTTCAATTAATTGTTAGAACTTTTTTCAGCAGTTTAAATTATCTTGAACAAATAAATACTTAAGAAACTAATTCTTTCAGATGACTTTCTTTTGCCTGTTCAGAGAACTGTTCTGATCTTGGGAAAGAATTGGTAATGCTACTCAGAGACTGTAGTCAGTATAGATCTCCAGGAAGAAACATAAATATAGGGGAGCAAACTATCTCAGATGAAACATGTCACATGATATTTCAGTGTGATTTATTTTTCTTTAGTCTGGTTAAAATATTTTGATATTGACTCCTACAATAATGTGACAATTTCTGTGGAAAAGCAAGATTCTTTAGTTGCAGAAAAAAAAAAAAAAGGAAAAAAACAAGCAAAGGACACAAACTGTCTAGACAACACATTCTGTCATATCATTCTGAACTCAAGAACCAATCTGCTTCAATATGCTCATTGCACAGGACTCTTCTCTCCAAATACAGATGCCTATCTTTGGCTTCCCACATATCTATGTAACTATTGATATATATATGTGCATATACATCTACATTCTGTAAAACTTGGGTTCCCTTCAGAACCTAGAAAGGATAATAAGCACATGAGGATGCTGTAATTTTATCCTAAATTTAATGCCTAAAACTGTCAAATCAATTTAATTGCTGCTCGAATGTGCCCACCACTGGCTGGCTCAGATGTAGACATCAACATTGTAGTGAGAGGGATCCTGTCCATAGCTTCCAAGAATAGTTCAGTTGAAATAAATCCATAAAAGCCAAGCTGGCAAGAAAGTTCGCAGAAGGAATTTAAAAAATAATATTTCTCTTGCCTTAGTTTTCTTCTAAAGGAAAATGATGGCAACAGAGAGAAAATAGTTCTCATTTAGCTTTGATACCAAAAACAAGACAGATAGACACATGTGGAAAGATGTGTAGCAATAAGGTGCAGACAGCTGAAAGCCTGCGCTTCAGAAAATATGGAATTTGGGTCACAGCCCTGGGAGGCATCACTATGGACGTGGTCTATTCTTGAACCCGTCTCTGCATTGCACATTCCTTCTATTGCCTGAGACAGGGAGATGGGACCCATTCTGTGTGTTGACATGTAAGGACCAGAATTGTACAACATTTTAGAAGGGAATATATCATCTGCTTCATAATATATTTCAATCTCTTTCAGAGAATGCAATGACTGCTGAGTCTCTGCTTTTAGCAAAGATTTCCCAAGCTTTCCTCGACATTGGAGAAAAAGATGCAACATGCAAGGTGCCCCAGAAACAATACAGTGACCCTTATGTTGCAACAGATCTCAAACCTGGCATTTCCAAATCACTGTTAAAATTTTTCTAGGCCAGTCTACCTTCTTCTAAGTTTGGTTTTTGTTTGTTTTTTTTTTTGCTATGTTGCAGTAGACAGGTGTTAGATTCACTCTCTTTGCTTCTTCAGAAGAGAGTGTAGAAAGACATAAGAACCATTTATTTGGTAAAACTTGATTCATTAGATATCAATTTTACTATGTAATAATATTTGTTCTTTGATAGGAGTCATTGTCCCTTCTAACCACTAAGGATTGTTTTTATTAAAATCCAAAGTTTGAATGCAAGGGTCAAAAGCTAAACATGGATATTTGCTTTCATGCATAACCATGGTGACAATCACTTTCCTGAGAAACACTTCAACTCTTGGCACTGCTAGCTCAGTCAGCAGTGCAAAAAAACCCCAATAAAATAAAAAGTCCTGTGATCCCAGTGGCATCTATCATTTTTGGCCTTTAATAAAAGTGATTTTTTCCCTTTGGGGAAGGACAACTAGATGGATTATGCTGGGAATAGCCTGTGTCATCAAACCAGCTTGCCAAGCTAGTGGCACACAATGGCGATGGCAAATTTCCACACTGCAGATGAGTACAGAGAAGTCTTTGTTCTCAGCCAGTGGGAGTCGCTGGTTCAGGTCCAGTAAGCCATGGGCCAAAAAGAAGGGAGTCAGGAAGAAATGTACGGAATCAGCTCACAAAATACAGAAGCAGCAATATCAGCTTTAAAGAACAATTTGACCTACTACTGAGCAGATTAGAGGCATCTTCCTTTTAAACTTGACCTTAACTAGACCTCTGAATCTGCAAACTCTAAAATTGCTAGTGCAAGTTTTAGTGGCACCAATTCATTTCTGTTGCTTTTATGTTGCACTAACATCTGTGAGGCTTGATGATGTCCAAAGATCCAAATAACTTTTGTTTCAAGTTCAAATTGTAATGTAATTGCTATTTATGTGGTAAAAATGAAGATTTAAAAGCAACAATCAGTAAACATATGAACTACTACCTTGCCTCTCCTAGTAGATGAAGGGAGCATGGTACTGGAAATTGTTTGCATACAGAGTAGTTAGATGTGAAAATTTGCTTAGTATTTGGATAAAACACTATGAAATTTAACAGACAAGCAAGACCTGGTTTATGTGTCTCATGTAAAGCACTGGGTTAGGATTGTAAACCCAGACATGGATGAAAGACAATATTTGGGGGACTGTTTTTGAGTGCATGAAATTCCAAAGAAATCAGCAGATTTTTTTTTTGTGAATAATGGACTTTTTCCCTATGGAAAACAGCCAGGGGAAAAAGAATGCCAGAAAAAATGGCAGGTCTAAGAAATAAAAAGTGCTCAATTTTCTTGCCTTTCAGCAAGTAACAAGCAGAGGTACATACTTCATTTCTGATACTGCAAATCAAACCCACGAGTCCAGAGCTGATTTTGAAAGTTTATTCTAGCCTAAACTTTGCCTTTTATTTATTTTTTTCACTTTGAAGACAGAATTGAACAATAAGTCCTTAAATACGTGAAGATAGCTTTGGTTTTGAGAAATTAGGAAGGAGCAGGACATAACATGGCATTTCATTCTGGCAATTGCTATTCGTGCTGCTTATCCTGTCAAAAAAGACAGCAGCAAAGGGTCATCAGTTCAAAGAAGACCATGACTTATATTTACATTTATATGGCAGCTCTTATCCCATAGGATTTGCAAGCGATGCACACAGACACACACGCACACATGAACACGTAGAGTGTGGACTTTTACTGCACCATCTTTCATTGTCAGAGTTGTTCTGCTCAGAGAGAAGCCAGTGGCAGTGTTTTATACAAGCACAGGGAGGAACTCAGAGGAAAATGGTAAATACCTGAGTACCCAAAATAACCAGCTCAGCTAGAGTCGACTTGGGTTTAAATACTAGCAAAATAGTTTAAAAGAGCAAAACATCTGCATGACTTTCTTCAAAACCCATGGTTGTGAAACTGAGTTGTTTACTCTATTCGAACAGAGAGCCTGTGTTTGCTTTGAATATTTGCTTTGATGTAAGACAAGAAGATATAAAGAAGGAGAAATTTTGGGTTCATTCAGACCATTCATTCAGTTCAGCTTTTCACCCCAAACTGTCACTGACTGAAGCAGGAGTTTGCATTAAAATGAATTTTAATGTCATTTTCTTTAAGTGATGAATAATTTATCCTTTGTTTTTCCAGAATGCAGCAGTGAAGTGAGGTACTGCAAAAGCCATAACTCTTTGTAAAGCAGGGACATTATCATCTTATATTCTTACCGTACAACTACGACTCATAACACTAACTCTATTTAGACAGGTACTGTATGCACCTGATCTGATGGAGAAACATAGCACATGCCAACTACCAGGCATAAATGTCTTTCTTTTTTTTCTTATTTTCCTTTCTCTCTGTCTCTCTCTCTTTTTTTTTTTTTTTTTTTTTTTTTTTTTTTTTTTTGTAGATTTAGGCTNTTTTTTTTTGAGTGAAACAACTTGGTTGCAAGAACAGTACAATGACAAAAACTCTGATATGTGAGAAGCACTCAGTATTTAACTGACCTTCAAGACTGCCAAAAAAGCTTCAGTCAGGATCTGGTCATCTTTTCACCAGCAAACTAGTTGCAAGGCCTAGCTGCTTTGGAAATGCAGTCTAAACTTCAGAAATCTCTCCGGAAGAAAATGCAATCAAAATATATTGCTCCAAGACAGATGCAAACTTACACTCATCAGCACTGACCACTTAACCAGACACTGGAGGGCATTAAATTTTTACACATCCACCATATTCCCTATTGCATTCCAAGGTTAAAATGATGTGACTTTTTTTACTACCTTAGTTTATAGATAATATAAAACTTGGTATTGCAGTACACTAATTCATAAAAAGCATCTCCTTTCTTTAGCAAAAAGAGAAAAATGCTGTGTGCTATGTCAGCTGAAAAAAGTTTTGCTCAGGCAATTGCAGTTTTTAGTAATGTAGATACAGTAAATATAATAAATCCTTATAAAAATTCAAATTTCCATGCTCTCTGAGCCATTGCAGTCCATTTGTTACTTCCTTGTTAATCCATAATTTATTCAACTCCAATCTCTTCTTTGCCTCTCAAATCAGAAGATTTCTTGCCGCAACGGATCTATGATTAATTGCAACATAGTACAGCGCAGTATAATACCATGTTGTATAATAACGTAATATACAACTGTATTCATTAAACCATACATAGTAAAATATAGTAGCATTTACACTAGATTAGATTAGATTTGATTAGCGTAGATCTTGTTTATATTCAACGGGAACTTTGGATTCACAAGTCACACTGGTGTGTCACAGGAGTGCCACCAACAAACACCATGGGATGGAGCAGCTGAAGGACATGTAACCCCCTGGTTCTACCCTCTTAGTAGGGATAAGGACAGTAGAAGACACGTGTTAAGAGCTGTCTCAGGCTCTGCAGAAGTTACTTGCCCTTGTGCAGACATGAGACGTATGAAGAGCTCTGGGGAGAAAAGAAAGGAGCTTCACTGGGCAGATACAGGCTTGGCCAAAACACAGTACAGGAAAAGTGAGAGCAAAGGAGCAGGAGTGATGCTCTTGAATTCTGCTTCAGTGAACAGGGGCAGAGCCTCCTTGTATCCAAGCAGAAGAAGCAATAAGAGTGAAATCACTGATGCTTGGCCAGGAATATGAATTTTTCTTGGTAAAGACAGGATGCATATCAGAGAAGACAGCTGCCTGCTCAGACCAGCATACCGGAGTTCAGGTAAAAGATGCTATGTAATTATGGGCATGGCATGGTCAGAAGCTCATCTTGGAGAGCTGCTTCATCTTGCAGGGATCTTGTCTGGGTGTGTTACTTTTCATAGCCACAGCAGGCAAAGCCACAGTGTGGGCAGCACCATGCCTACACAACTTTGTGGCTGTTCACAGTGAAAAGGGCTCTCACGTCAGTCAGGGCCCAGAGACAAGTTTAAATTCTTCCCCCTGGATTTGTAATAAGGCACCGTCTAAGTGTTCTGCTGAATACACTTGGCCCCAAAAGTAGATTCATTGATCCCCTTTCTCCCTAGGCTGCTATCTCTTGTAGTAAAACCTTACCATTTCCAGTATTAAAGCCAGACTGTAACTTAATATGGCATTTTGTGTAACACACATGCACACATAGTTTGTCCCTGAATTAATGACTGTCTGAAATATTACTGTACATTGTAAAACAGCATCAAGTCTTGATTAGGAAACTCCCTAGTATGCGAGAACTTTTTCTCCACACAAACAGCATGGGAAATTACTTTTTCTAATCTTATTTTTAGTCTTGGGTTTTTTAGTTTATACTTTTGAAGTACTGAAGTAACCCTTTCTGCTAAGCTCCCTGTTATCACACTGCTCTATATAGAGTCTAACAGACAAAGGTTGCCCATTGTCTTCTCTTTGTTGAGCTAAAGAGACTGAGGTCCCTGAGTACAGCATTGTTCTCCAATAGCGTCTTTGGTGTTGTCACTGAGGGCTTGAGAAAGTTTGGAAGTAGAGACGGGTGGGGTGAGAGAAACAATCCTAATGATAACAGCAGAGTTGTGATTACAGAAGGATGGGTTATTTTTTCCTGCAGAGAAATGTGCTCATATAACAAAACAGTTTTATGGAATGCCTTGAGGTCCGGAATGCAGGGGTGCTTCACTTGAGAGCACTGGGAAAGCTGTGACCCCAAGGGAAGAGTGTGGTCCCACGGCCATGAGCCACAGCCTCTTTCTCTTTAGCAGCACCATTTTCCTTCAGAATGACCTTGAATAATGCACTTCATCCCTCTTTTACCTTTTATCACAGAAAGCTCTCTTCAAGAGTTCACTGCATATATGTCTTTGCTTCAGGCAATACCCTTGATCTCTGTGAAACTCTAATGCCTCGATATTACTGACTGTAACTAACAAATCATCATCCCAGACAGCCTCAAAATGACCACTGTGGAATACAGCACCTTTGAAAGGAGCTTTGAGGTACCTGCATTGCTGCGCAGAAATCACCCCTACTTTACATCTGGAAGCAAAGAGTGTGATTGAGTTTGTTGCAGATAACTTTCTTTTAGTTTTTCTAGATGCAGGATCTGTCCAACTAACAATGTGTCACGCCTGATTTGGAAGAGAGTACAGAGAGTTCAGCTTTCTGCAATATTTCTTTTTGAGAAAAATGGCTCATTAACCTTTCATTGTTTCCAAGGAGAATTCTGTGGAAGCTCAGTTCTCAGAAGTGCCCCCAAATAGACTCAAATCTTCCTGGCCTACAAGGCTTGCAGAATTGGTCATTATTCATGGACAATTCTGTGAGTGGTTTTTGATTTCTTTGGCTGACTTTAAAAGGTAAGGAAAGCACAGAAGCTGTCCTTCTAGTGAGAGATGACAGATCTTTAAGCCAAACTGCAAGTTTAGATGAGCTTTAAAATGGTTACATTTTTTAAAGTGCTGAAGGAAAATCCAGTTTGTTCCACTTGTACTTTGTGAAATAATAATAAAAAAAAAAGTTTAATTTATTGTTCTTTTTAGATTTTATATTTGGGCGTTTTTCTACGGCAAGTAGATTCACATCAGTGGGCAGGCAGATTCACATCATTTTGGTGTTCATCTGTGAAATTGATATTATATGAAAGAGGCAGTGACAGGGGACTAATGTCCCTTTCCAGAGGAAGCATTTCCAAGGACTGCTTTACTGCTCTTGTTGATTCAGTGCTAGCCTTGAAACTCAGGTGACTTGTTGCTTCTCGTGTGGCAGCTTGGGAGCCTGGCTGAGGAGCCAGTAGTTCATCAGGAGAGGATGTGGATCAAAAGGGATGACCTGGTGATGAAAAGCTACAATTAAATAGCCTATAGTTAGATAATTGCAAATGATGTGAATCATGTCCTTAGTAACTGATGAATTAATGATAATCTTGTCCGCTCATTTAACTCTAAGGTTTTTGCAGTTGTGAGGCTTGCTTAAATCACCTGTAACACTAAAGGCTCTAAAATGAAGAGTTAGTGTGCAGGGAGGACGTCTATAGATACAGTTATGTGTTACTAAATCTGTCCCCACACTGTTGATACAACATGCATGCATTCATATGAAATACAACAAGTTTTATAGAGGTTTTATGAACATGTTCTAAGTATTAGAACAGTGGAATATCTACTTACATGTACTCTGCCCGTCCTTTTTAAAACTCCACCTCGAGCGTAAGTAGAATTAAACAAACAAACAAAAGACTTCCTACAAGAGACATGAGACACATGAGAAATGTTTTGACCACCAAAGTAACAACTTTTTATGCTGTTCACATGCTTCAATGCCTTCTTTGCCTTAAAAAAAAATTAAAAAAAAAATAGAAGCCCGAATGATATAATTGAGAGTCCAGTGTTAAGGCAAATGTTTCGGACCTGAGGTCATAATCCAAAATACAGGATACTTCTATGTCTTCATAATAGATTTCTAATAATGTCTTAGGAACCCAAGGTAATAAAATCTAGTAAAATCTAAGTGACTGGAAAAATATTCAACTATTAAATGTAGTTGATGATTGCAGTTACATTCCTTTGACTGTAACCTGTTTGGAGTTTTGCAAGTAACAACCTGACTATAAATCTTACTTAATAAAGCTGGTTTCTTATGTCATTGAGCCTGTCCTATGTGGGGCTGCAGGTGAGTGGGGGTGAGGAGGAAAATGTGTAAACTATATCATTTAGGGAGTCAACTGATTAGCATAAGGAGTAACACCTATCCTGAAGCACACTAGCCTAAAGCAAAGCACACTGCTATACGTTGGTGTGAAATTCCCTCTGCCTGATAAAGGCTAAGGCACCTCTTCCTAAAGCAGTAGGCAGAAAAACAAATCAACCAAAAAATCTGCCCTGATCTTTAAGACCTCCACAGGGTTTAAATATTCCGAAAACCATATTCTTCAATATCAGACCAGACTGTCATCCATGCACCACGTAGTTACATGTGTGGTATTTTCAAATTGTAAGTTATATGAACTCTCCTGATTTACCTTTATTCCAAGAGAAAAATGAAGAAAAGGAGCCTGTGTAAACCCACTGCACAGCCACGTGCACAATGCTGACATGTAAGCAGGGGCTGGTGGCTGGGAGCTGGCTGACATTAGCGCCTGGATAAGCACACAGTTGATGCCAAGGCTTGAGTAAGGTAGGTTCAGGAACACTGACTTGAAAGCAAGGGGCATTTCTGCCACCCACCCTCTACAAGGCTTACCACAGGTAGGATAAGAGAGATGATGTAGAAGGAAAGGACAAAAGAAAGGCAAGAGAGTGACTTTGTGAAATTTGACCCGTTTCTGCCAAGCAGGGGCACCTTAAAATAATACAGGAAAATAAAATAAAAAAAAAAATAAAATAAAAAAAGAGAGATTCATAACCACCCACATCCATAAAGATCAAACACTTGAAGAACTCTGCTTTGTTCTCTTAACCTATAAAAAATGTCCCCCCTCAACCATTTCAGAGTTACTCTTTTCTCTCCCCAAAGATTAAATATTAGCTCCCTGTGCCTACGTACTGATATGTCAGTATTTAAGACAACATGTTATATGGGATAATATTGTGGATATATCTTGGTGAACCTAAAAAGTAAGAAAAGCCGATTTCCCTACTGGAAAAGATTAATTGTCTGAGACATCTTTAAAGACATATTTTTAAGGTCTACCTTTTCACTTTCATTTCCTGGAATGCTGGGTTCATTAAATTTCAGAGGTGACACATACTGTACCTTACTGTGACTATAAAAATAAAGAAGCTATTCATAGGTACCGCACAGACATAACATACTGTGCCAGGGTCTATCATGAGCAACTCCTGGGTCTTTTTCAATCTGATTTTCTTTTTTGTTGATCATACTGCTTCATGAAGTCCTTTTTTATGTTAAAATAAAAAATAATCCAAACTGCTATGTACTTTAAGTTTGACAGACAGCTCAGGTACTGGATCAGACTAAAGGTGCAAATAGCCTGATATGGAACAGACAGTAATGAATGATTAAGAAAGTAGTTTAAAAATGGAGAATAAAATTAATGGAGATTTGCTGACTTCCTGAGCCAGAGCCTACTCTGGATCATCCTCTTTAATAGCCCCTGCTGGACTTATCCTTCAGGAAGATTTCTGTACTTTTCAAAGCCTATTTATACCTCTTATCTCCACAGCATCCTGTGGCAATCAGTTTCACATTTAATTGAAAGGGTGAGGAGAGGAGTTTCTTATGGCTAGTTTTTAGCTTGTTGCCTAATCATTTTGCTGGAACATTCCCATTTCTTCCACTACAAGAAATGGCAATAGACCATCTTTACCCCATTGCTGAAGAGACCCAAGCTACTTCTTTTCTCTACAGGAGATGCTTCATGCATAGGTATATATAGGCATCATAGCTGCAGTGCATGACTCTTTTTTTCTGCTGTGGCATGAAAATAACACTTCATCCTTTATTAATATTTAATTATTCTCTCACTGGGTTCAAAATCTTACTATTTCTACTGCTACTACTACTACCACTATGACTATTGTTATTATTTTTATCATGAGCATTTTCTTGAATATGTGCTTATTAGTGTTTTTATCTGGGCAGGGAGAAAACCTTATCATGCAGGAAAATTTGGTGGTCATTTTTCCAAATATTTTAATGGTGTCAAACCCACATGGTTTGATACACAACCACCCATCTAGCTTGCAAAGTGTTACAAGAGACTAACAGCTTACTATCACAGGAGAAGAAGGACTGGGTGGCGTTTGGGGAAAAGCTTTTCTCTCTGAACTTGAGAAGAGATTCCAGGCTGTAATGTTCTTATCCTGGTATAAGTCTTTCAGATACTTGTTTATTTTCTTTTTTGTTATTCTTATGGTATTCATAGTAAGTAGATTGCTTAGGAGGCCTTTGAAAATCCTCCCTGAAACTTTTAAAGTATGTGTGGACATCCTGAAGTCTTTTCTACTTGGGATCATCTACCTCTTTTTTGATGTGCTCTGATTATTTTCATCCCTTCAGTTTCTGTCTTCCAGAGACTACGCTATCCTTTGACAAACCTTGCTCTTGTCTGAGGCCCTTTGACTGCATTCCTTTTGTGCTGCAAAATCCCTGGAGAGGCTGAGAGCAGATGAATGTCTTGCCCTTCTCCTCTACACATCTCAAAACATTTAACAAAGAAGGTCAGTATCATTTATTCCCTCTCTGTAGATAAGGAAAGTGAAAAAGAGAGAGGGCAAATGGCTAGTCTCACTCACTGAGGAAATCAATGGCACAACCAACGCGAGATCTCCTAGACCCAGACACCGTTTCTAGTTGCTGAGCCGGTGCTGGTCGGGGGATGTAATCAGGAGTAGCAGCACAGCAACTGCAGACAATGACTGTTGGTTTTTTGCAAAGGATTTTAGGATTTTGGTGTTTGGCTTTCTTCCAGATTGGAANTAAAGCAAAGGTATCTGGAAGGGGGTAATTTCCAAACACAAAACCCAAATGCATGGTAAATTTGGATGTTTTGACTGTTCTGCCTCCTTTAGAAAAAAAATCCATTGACAGATTTTAAAAAAATATTTGGGCAAAATGAGCTGACATCATAAACAGCTTGTGTTTCATTTAGCATATGATTCTTCTGTGATTTATCACTTTGTCTCTGGCTGTTGTACTTAGGTATGGAAAAAAGTGTGAAATTACACAGTGGACAGATGTAATTACAGATTCCCTTTCCTGCTCTCCTCGCAAGCCAATTTGCCATTACCAGGAGCAACAGGGCATTGCTGGATGAACTCTCATTGCTGGCTCTATGAAACGGGAATGTATGTTCTTTCCAGGGTGCAACTTGCCAGTAGCTGGAGTTACAACTTTCTAACCTGATTCCAGCAAGGAGGGAACACTGCTAACCTTCTAAAGTCATATGCTCTTCATCCACAGCCATCCCTCTGTATTTGGGTAATTTTTCCCAGTAAGGCTGCTTTACTTTGCGCTCATTACAATTCCGAGTTGGTTTGATATCCAAATGCTAACAAAACAATCTTTTCACAATTTCTATCTCAAATACAATTGAAACTGAACTGAAGGAGTGCTTTATCTGGTTAATTTAGCTGGAGAGATATTACATTTCATAATAAAGAATCCCCAAGGACATGTGATTTGGTTTAATTTTCACCTGGTGTTTACCACTGTGTATACTCCAAATTTCGTTAGTGTCTATAAATGTAACAGCAGGTACTTGGACCTTACAAAGATTTCTGGATCCAGATCCAGAGACACAGAGTAATGGAATGGCAGAAATCCAAGTTCTAAAATAAATGTAATCTGTCTACTGCTAATGAGAAACAAAACACTAGCTTCAAACTCTTCCAGAGGATGAAACCATCACTTGAAAGTTTGATTGCACGAGGAATTTAAGTCCACACAATTGCATTTGGAATAAGTTAGAAGATTTGTGAATGACTTGTATTGAAATGAAGGCACTTATAGTCTGCTCACGTAGTTTTATTTGTACTACACTAGCGACCAGGAAGCCCAGTGAGACCAGAGCCCTGCCACATTGGTGCTGCCCAGAGAGTTCTTCCCCTGACACAGTTGTTTTCAGAAAAATAATGTGGGAGGGGGGGCAAGGTGATGAAAGTCATGCATTTGGTGGGGAAAAATCGATTAAAAATTAGTGGCAAGCCAAGATACGCACTAAGGACTCCTGGATTTCTGCATAGTAGATGCTGCTACTATCTTCAGCATGGACAATGTTTGCACTGAAAATCATCCTATATTCTATAATTTGGACCCCTGTAAATGGGTCTATCTTCTCTATCCCCATGGGGATAGTGAGAGGAGCAAAAAAAAAGCAAGGATTGAATTGTTTCCATTGTGAGAAGCAGCATTGGAAGTTCCCACTCATTTCCTTATGAGACTGAAATTGTTAATGCAGCCTAGGTTTGGTTTGGATGAAATCTGGAAAGACAACATTCCAGGAGCAAATAAACCTGACAGGTAAAAGACACCCTGACAGGTCACTATGTCTGTGAAAGTTATCAGCCTTACTGCAATGCTGAGTAACAAGGAGACAAGAATGTAAAAGAACCTTAAAAGGAAAACTTAACATATTTAAGATGCATCAGTTTCCCTGGAATAGAAAGAATTGTTTGTGGAATTAATGTTAATTCAAGTAAGAGCAATGTTTAAGGGGTTCAGGCTTAACATTCACACTACAGAAGTGCTGCCTACCTGCAATCTATAGAAGGTGCTAATGCACAAAGGAAAAGCCCAAGAAAGCAGCAAAAAGATAAAGCAGCATCTGGTATTCTAGTATTGATGTTATTACCAAAATGGCTGTTAATAGGAAAATTGAATTATTTTTGTTATAAATTAACACAATCAGGAAGAAATAAGTAAGGGTAAGTCTTCTTAAAAACAGATACCGAACATCACAGAAATAAGTGTACTTTGTAAGGGGGAGAAAGATTCCCCTTACACTTCTATATGTCAGATCTGAATCTGGTGAAATGAAGATGAAATAATTTTAATCCATTTTGATTCTTGCACCCTTGACTAGATTTGTCTTGCCTCAGTTGAGGCACTGAACAGAATTGCCTAATTTAGGAGCTCATCCCTCAGTCAGTGGAGGATGTTATGCATCTTTAGAGGTCTCCGCAGCAATGATGACCTCAGCTATCCAAGGGAATGTCTTATTCCTTGTTAAACAACCTCTGATTGAAATTAGAAAAACACTAAAACATCTACAGACCTAACTAATTTCATTCTCTGGAGGTAGGGAAGGTGGATTCTCTTTACACCAGTGGATCACCTATGCAGTAAATTGAACTTTCTTAATATCTCTTACACCCAAACCCACCGAGGCTCTGAGACCTTTAGAGAATGTCTCAGAGAAGTCCAGTCTTAGATGTGTAATTCTTAGAGACTTTGGGAATTTTTGTTTGGGTTATATGAAAAAAGTGGCTTAGAGAGATCTGGCATAGAGCATTTTTAAGAACTGTAAAACAGTTGGCATGTTGGACAACAGCTTGAAACTAAGGCTCTGCTGAAATTAACTATTGTTATTACTTTGACTAAGTCAGTGGAGACAGAAAGGAGACATAGCAGGGTAAATCCAGACCAGCTTTAGCCGCTCTGATTTGGCCTGCATATTAAGAAACAACACTTCATAGGTGGCCATTAGAACCAGTTCTTAGTTGAATCTGATGCATATAAAAGGGTGATAACACCTATAAAAATCAAGGAATGGAAAGCCAAATGTAAGAGGGCTTGCCTGTGATAGCTGGAACTACACTGTTTTACCCTAGAACTCCGAGTTCCTTTGAAGTATCTGCAATACTTAATATTATAGTTACTTGCAACTTGAATTGACTACTAAACATATATTCTTGGCTCATAACCCCCCCAAAAGATAATTTGTAGTAAGCATAAGTGAACCCTCAATGACTGCTTTGGGCACAGATGCCTCCAGTGTAGGTGTATGTACTTGGATTAGATGAATCTCATTCAAATAGTCATAACTGCAGGATTTCTTGGAGAATCCAGATCAATGGATTCTATTTTCGTAAGTGCTGTGCAAACTTATGACAGAGTCCCCATCCAAAAGCATGTGCAAATAAAAAATGGACTAGATAAGAGAAGGAGATAAGAAAAGTAACTCTGGAGAATGAAATGACAAGATGACCACTGGAAACAATAAGGCTTGGTGTACCCAAGGACTAATTCTTGTCCTGCTTTGAGGTAGTTTATAGGTTGCTCAGCAAAGAAAAAAACCTGAAACCCAGTAATGAAGCCGTTGTGCTTCAAACATTCTTCCCCAATGTATTAAGCATTATAGGAGAAATTTTGGATTTCTATCCTGTGAACACATTAATAATGGAAGTTTTTATTTATGGTCCAATGAATGTCCTTGAAATCCTACAAGGAGAGATTACAGAGAGTGTAAAAATGCATGCTGACTATCTCAGCTGTCTCTGGCAGTTGTATTGGTGCCACTGTAAAAGCAATATATCTTAGCCTCTAATCAATGAAATTTATTGAAAAAAAATCTGCTATAAGTAGGAAGGAAGAAATTTCTGGTTTGATTTTCATTATATATTTTTCACTTACCTTTATGTAACTGTGCTTCAATAGCTTCAGGATGTCCCCGTGGAGACAGACAAAACTGTCATTTGGCCCACACTGGCTTTTTTGGAGTGAAGATGAATTTCTTGTGCAAGGCACTCTGCAAACAGACCAAAAAGATGATCTCTGACAAAGAAGTTACTGATCACATAAATGCCTCATTATGCATTGATTGAATGCTATTTGCATACATTATAAGAAAACTGTGACCATTAACACCAGGTGAAGTTTAGTGTGCATATTTTAACTGAGCTTTTGGATGTCTTCATTACTTTCTCCTATCCTTTATGATTTTAATGCAAACCAGTTTGTTCAATTTAAATTAAACAAATTTTAACAGGTGGCTAAGCAGATCCCACATTTCTTTATAATTTCCTGAAGAATATAGATACAGAAATGTTGTCCACAGGCATGTCTGTGTTAAATTGAGGTAAACTCACTAAAACGCGTTCTGTTAAGCTAGTCAGTTTTTCTCAACAAGCCAATGCGAGAAAAATAATTTTAAGTGATGAAGCGATGCTATGTGGATCTTAAAATGTCCTGTGTACTTCAGGAGGTAGTCAAAGCACATGGAAGAACAAAGAAAATTGAGGGATCCTATCTTTAGACTTCTGACTTGAATTAAGAGTATCCAGATCTATATTAACTTAGGTCAGGAATTCTAAAGCATTCATATTTACAATTCATATTCTCTTTAATAAGAATATTGATAATCACAGTGGAGTTTTCAAAAGCAATGGAGTTATCTGTACTTACAAAGAAATTATTATTTTCAAATAGGAGCCAGCCATGGGCTAATAGACAATGGAAGTCATTTTCTGACAAGTAAATGAAGATATCTATACACATACACAAATATAACCTGTCTGCAATCTACAGTTATATCACAGTAGAATATGCAAGAATTGATTTGGAGGTAGCTTCAAATGGATGGTAGTCTAGTATTTTAAAAATAGCGGGTCTCAATCCACTGTTCTAATAGGTCTGCTTCCCAGGCACTGAACTACAGTTTATCTTCCAGAAAGTAGAAAAAGTGTTTAACCAAATTCACTAATTAAGGACCAGAAACATGAGATGGTTAGGTAAATAGGAAATTACTCTAGAGTGTCCACAAAAACAAATTTAAAAAAAAAGGTTTTTTTAATTGCTACAATTAAAAAGTTGCTACATTTGCCAGAGTTTTTGTCATTAGGCTGCCTGGTCATTAAATCTGAAGTCAGCCTTCAAAAGCCAAAGCAGTGCTTAAATGTAAGGAAGGAAAGATGTCAAAAATAAAGCAGGAAAGAGGTTTAGGTAATTATAATAAATGGAGATATAACATCAGTTCTAAGCCTTGGCATTAAGTTCAGGATTTGATGCATCTGTTATCCAACCAACCGATTTCTCCTCTCTCCCCCTTCATCTGCCGTCTTCCAGAGGATGTCTTCATAGACAACTGTTTTAAAACTGCCAATTCTCTCATACATTGATGAAAAAGCAGAAAACTTGTTAAATATAAATAGTCAGATGTCATTTTCCTTCCAAGTTCACCACTGTGTAATACACAGGCTGATTTGCAAGCTTTATTGTTGGGGCTCAGTAACCACAGTCATTACTGCAAATTGAAGATGTATAACAAGAACTCTGATTTCTTCTGTAAAGTTACCTTTAGAAAAAAAACAATTCCTAAGTGAATCGATCGTACAAAATGAGAAACTAACCAAAAGCTTTTTTTTTTTTTTGAGAATGCAGAAGGAGAAAATATTGCTATTGTGCTTAGTTCTTATTCAGATGTGGTTTTCATCCTTTCCCCAGTTCTGTTTAGACTAGAAGCTGTTTTGGTCAGAGAAAATCCCTTTTAAAGGTATATTTCCAGTCAAAGGGAAATATGACATTTACTGAAATTCTCATGAATGGACTTGATCTCACAAACACCTTAGCTCAGCTGATTGCTTATTAGGAATGAAGTATGGTCTTGCAAGCTTCTATTTCACAGACAGCTTGAAAACCATAACTGCCTCCAGCCTTGTGTTGGTGGGCACAGGTGCCACTTTCCTATGAAGCAGTCAGGAATAAGCAGTGCTTAAATTGCAATTGTATGTGAGGACCTCTAGACCTGGTATGGATAGAGCAGCACCTTCCTATGTCTCTCACTCCATGTTTCTCATAATTTCCATTTTTTGGGATTGTTTCCATCCTAGAAAGAGTGTCAAAGCAGGTTTGTGCCCTCACACTGAGAAAGTGCCACTTAGGGATGAGGCTGGAAGAAAAATAACTTCACTGATGGAGAATCAAGATACTCACCAAGTTGCCACTGTACAGCAACAGGCAATTAATCTAATTCAGAGACTGCGGATCCATCAATAGCTATTAAACACCCAATGGTTTGGTCACATAATTCCAGTCTAGGAAGTCTCTAATCAGACCTACTATTTACCTAAATCTTTTATTACAAGTCTCTGTCTCTAATTGGATACAGGCTAGTTACATCCTGATCTCAGTCACCTCATGGTGATGGAAGATGGGACCCTGTGCCATAAAAGGGGATAGAGGCAGGTCTGTGCATAGCACACTGGTTACTAAACTGTTAAGACAATGAATAGTTCTGATTGTTCATGTTATCATGCTTGCCTGAAAATGGACTATGCCTTGTGGCTGGTGAGTTTGCATTGAGACAGCTGCAGCTTGGAATGAAAGCTGTCTTCAAACTATTTGATTCCCCCCATTTCTCTGAGGCAGCCTGGGGCAGGGTAGCAGCATCACTTGCACTGTAAGGGAATCATCCCTCAGTTGCAAGCCTTTGTATGTCTTCTGTAAGCTCTTCTGAGCAGAGTGTGTCATACACAGTAATCCTAAAGCCTCTTTCCCTTTTCCTTAGATGCTGAAAATACAACAGGAGAAACAAAGACAGAAAGAGAGCAAGAGAAACAGCTGGAAAATGCATTAGTGGGCCCTGATGACTCATCCAGCATTTCCACACTGCTGGTATTACGGCTTGCTGTAATAATACCAGAATGCCATTGCATGTTAAGGCAAAAACAATATCACCAGCTATCTCACTACAGCACAATCACAGTAATGAAAACCATATATATACTTCATGAAGGCTCCCAAAGCACTAAAAAGGCTGCAATTTCTCATTTTTTTTTAGGGGAAAAACATAGTGGTCATCCTTCAGCAAAAGGGACATAATGCCAGAGGGGTTAATGTGTCAGCCTCAGACACCAAAGTCCAGGTTGCCTCTCTATTTGCACTAAAAGCTGTTCCAGCAGTGATTTGAGATGTCAACAGAAGAAATCCTGCTCCATCAGCTTAGAGCTAGAGGTCATTGGACATAAATTTTGTCCCATGTGCCACCAGCTGCAAGATTTGTCATGACTTATCTAGACAAGCCCTGGGGGTCTCCTCTGCTCAGGGAGAACATGATAGGATCTAGTGTGGTATAGCACTTCACCACCACTTCGAAGAGGGGTGAAAGCAATTAACAGCCACTGCGATGGCTGAAGAAGTGCAGTACAGGGGTCATCTGAAGTAGTGACTATAAGAGCAAGCCACTGCAATACATGGAAGTTCATTCCAGTCCCATGCTCTCTTCATCACTGTCATAAATAATCTAACAACAATAACAATAGTAATGTCCTGCCTACATTAATTTCTAGCTGCTTTTCAATGAGAAAATTGAGCACTTTATCACTGCTGCCTGCTTAAAAAACTATTGCCATTTGAAGATAAGTCAAAAAAGGCAATAAACCTACAATTTTTTCCTGAGTTTTTGATTTTTGAAAAGTCAAAGTAGTTCATTGACATTTTTTGAATGGAACTGTGATGCTTTCATCTTAATCAGGTAAAAAATATGTTTCTAGACCCCCTAGCATAGAGTTGCTTCATGGGTGATGCAGTTTGGACACTTCATGCTCTGATTCCAAAATATGGATTCAGCTGTACTTACGCATTCCATGACATGTCTGAAATCCTGCAGCACCCACATTGTAAGGAGGAGAGGTACTAGTGGAAGCACAACGAAGAGTGAGAAAATCAAGAATCAGACCTCCACCATTAAGCTCAGTCTATGGCTAACCTGACTGTAAGCTAAATATTTTTATTTTGGTTAAAGTGACACTAATAAAGGGCTTTTTTATCTTTTGAGAATCATTATAGATTTTTTTACTTGTTAGGTCTTTTATACTGATAGTTTGGTATCAAAGCTATGAACTATTTACTCATGTAATATGGAAACCATTTAAGACTCTGACTTCTTTGCCAAAGGTGGATTTTACAATTCCTTCTTTTCTTTCTTTTTTTTTTTTTTTTTTAAAATTTTACCCCTTTTTTAGCATTGTCTTTTATCATGTGTTCAGATCAAAGCCAACTGCAATGATTTGGGCAGCTTTTCATACATGTCAGTGGACTCTTAATCTTTTGAGGAGCCCCTACTGCCCAGTGGTTACTCAGTGGCCAAACTGAAGTGCAGAATAGGTCTCAGGTCTTTTCCCAAAGGCTTTCTCATTTCTCAGGCAGCTCTCATTGCTGCTAACAGTAGATCTCAGGAGCACATCTAGAGAGAAAAACTTCATTAGAACTCTTTTAATATTTTTTTTCTCTCTATGCTTAACCGTTTGGTTGGTTTTTTTTAAATAAATACTAAAACATCATTTAAAAAAATCACTGTAAAACACTGGTTATGAAAATCAGAAACTTTTTCTTTCCACTTTTTCATGTGTATTATTGTATTTTGACTCAAAAGCTTTAAAAATTTCTAAATACAAATCTATTCAGCTTTCATTGTGAAGCACCCTTTGTTCCTGAAAATGCCTTTTTAATTTTTTTTTTCAAAAACTGAGTTTTGCTTTCTCTTTTCCTTTTATATTTTGGAGCAAATGAGAATGGGGAACAACTAAATTTCTCCAAGCCTGCTTATTCTTATGCACTCCAACACACGCAAAGGTCATACCTCAAAAGCCAGCTAAAACCCATTCCCGATAGTAACCGAGATTTAATTGGAAAACGTTGTTTTTGAAATGCGGTTTTCTCATTCATTAATGGGCAAATGTAGTAGAACCAGATACATTAGGAATTCAAAAGATGAGCGTGTGCCACAAGCCTTGCAGAACCGAGCTATTTATTCCAGTCTGTGCTGCATTTAGTGCTGTGGTTTCTTTCCTCATCAGGTGCATACTCAATAACCACCGCCGGGACTGCGCAGTAGATGCGGCGAGGGACCTGGTTCAGGCTGTGTGAGTAATGTGTGTGTGGATCGAAACAGAAAAGGTGAACGAGAGAAGGATGATTGATAGAAGACCTGGGATGTTTTATAATTAGAATTGCTTTATAATACTTGACGCAACACCATCAATTATGTATGTCCTGATGATCGTCCTCTTCATCCTTATTTCGGCCTTAATGAGCATTATACTCATTTTCAATTACTGGCATATACAACCACTTTGTAACAACTTCTCCCCAGAAATGCAGAGGCATTAAAAACAGAGAAAGAAGCATTTAAAATGGCAGGTCCTAAGCAATTATTCTGCACTGCCTCTCCCAGAGTCAACATACATTTTCTTTGGCCTTAATAACTCTCCTCTGAATGATTTTCAATCAAGAGGGAGAAGGGGAAGATGGATGATGTAGCCTGAGGATCAGTGATCGATTTCACAGAGATGTCTCCAACAGCACCCAGAAGCCACCCAGTGTATCCTTCTTGATCCCTGCTTCATGCAGACTGAGATACCCATCAGAGTGACCTGGAGGCACCTTTGCCTGCACACTTTGCTTTTGTTCCTGTGGGATGCTGCCTTGTCCCAGTTTGCTGTCTGTGTGTGGCCAAGGTGGACACCAACAGTCTAGGAGCCCGCAAGCAGCCAAAGTGTGCGTCCATCTGTGGCATTCCTGTCTTCTACAGAATAAAAATAGAGCTGGCAAAGCAAATATAGCAGGATCTTTGAGCAGCAGCATCCTGCTCCCACTGATTTTTTTCATGATGTGCTGAATTCTATCTTGAAGAAGCAAATAGTGGCTGAAACACAACCCTTGAACACAAGATCATACATGCATTTCACGTGGCATGGCGCATTGGGGCCATGTGACTCTGAGCAAGAAACTTCATCCTCTGAATCTCAGCTCCACACCCAGAAGACAAGACAGAGCTTTCTACGGAACTGCGTTGCTGCCAATGTAAAATCAATTAAAGATTGCTCTTCATTTGGTACAACTTTATCAAAATGATGGTGAAAATGAATAATAATGAAAGATCTTTTTCAATTTCTGAATATTTCCAAAACAAAAAAAGGGAAAAACAGCAACTGACTAGTTGAGCAACTGATAATAAGAATCTTGTGTGTGCTTTTCTGCTTTGGACAAGCAGTATTCAGGCAGGGAGAGGAAGGTACTATTTTCAAGTTCTGCATTTTGCAGGAAGAAAAAAAAAAAAAAGATCATTTTTTTTCCTACAGAAAGAGAAACTCCATTTTGGTTATTTGTTTTGTAGTGTGTCATTCCTTTCCTGCAGCCCAATAATTACCTTGAGGGAATGGCAAACAAAGGTCTTAACTGCATGTAGAAATCTCACTATTTATCATTCTTAGTGATAGCTTGTTTGCCAAATGTAGGCTAACTAATTTATCCATAGAATGCATGAAGCTTCTGAACATTGGGGCACATACAATAAAAAGAAAACAATTGACATTTTTTAATATTAATGGGGGAAATCACCTAAGTCCCTGACAGCAATGGTAACTGCACTCATCCTCGACCCGCTGTGTTGCACTGCAGGACGGGAGTCGATGGCAAATAGAGCCACCTACTCATCCTGAGGCAGACTCTAACAAATAGTTCTAATAGAGACCTACAGTGCTGTGAAGAGAAATAATCTGGTATCTGTGAGATTCCTGGATTGCAAATCTCTTGTACTGAGGTTTGCATAAGTGACCCCACTGGTTGATAGAGTTGGACAGCCTCCAACCTATATTGATGTTCAACTGATGTGTGGTAGCCCCTTGCACAGCAGAACTTGATTACTTGTCTGTTTTTATTAACCGTCACACTTTTCTTCATTCAAACTTATCATTGCATTGCCACAGATTTGGATTTCTTTGATATTTTTAAATGAGCACATTCTGAATATTTAAAAAAAAATGCTTCAGTTATGGAACTTCTGGGTTTTTTTTTCCATTTAAGATGTTCCATAGAGAAACAGAATAAAGTGCATATTACCAGAGATTAAATGAGGCCATTTTTATGTAGAGGTAAATTGCACTGAGACAGAGAGTCTCTGATTATCCTTTTGTATTGGAACCTTAATACTACTCAGAGAAAATAGCAGTGAAGGGCTATGATAACTGTCGACAAGAAAATACATTCAGAGGAAATAACATGAAAGAGCAGTGGGGAAATATTTAAGGTGGTTAAGCCAGGAGTAATGGTCTAAAACTAGGAAAAGAAAGAAATTAAAAGTGAGCATTAGGAAAAAATGTTCTAACATCTATGCCAATTAGGAAGAACATTAAGTGAGGTCAATGAAGCAGTGATGAAGAAGCTGCTAAAGAACGAGCAGGTGGGTGTTCACAGGACTAATGTAGTACCTATGGATACATTGAAAATGGGATCAGAAAGCCTCAGCTTTTTGACTCCAGCTAGTTCATCACCTCAAATTAGTAGAATTCCTCATCAACGACCTTAAATAATACAGAAGTAGAGAAGAAAACAGATATGGCAGAACCGATAGGTCTTTTCCTCACTTGAGGACATTTCTTGAGTGCAAACTTGCTATGCAACTTCAGGGCTTTGGGATGGCTGAGGGGACTCCATCAGAAGAGGCTGGCTAAGGGCTGTCACCTATAGGGACAGCTGTAGGACAGAGATGGATAGCCAGCCCTTCCAGCCTCCACCTGTCCCACTGACCATTGCAGTAATGCTCTTCTCAGAGAAGCAGGTCCCAGCTTTGCTGATGCAGATGAGGACAGGATTTAAGAGGACTACAGGTAATTCGATCATTGACAACCCAGAGACAGGCAGCAATCTGGAAATGCAAGGAAGGGTCAGGGAGTGCTCTGGATTTAAGCTAGTGTCTGACAATACCTTAAGTGAACAATAAATATAACTTTTCTTATATAGCTTTCCAGCAAAGAGGCATTCTTTGAGGGGGAACAGACAATACCTTATCAAAGAATAAAAAAACCCCAAATTATTCTTACTTTCTGAAAAGCTAGATACATTTCTGCTATTATCTGGGAGACATTTCTAGAGAGAAGTAATTAATAAACTGAAAAATTATAGTCCCCTAATTTTCAAAAAGAATAGTGCATTAAAAATACTTTCGTTCCTTGGGAATTAAGACTACCAGAGACAACCAGGACATTCATTTAACTCCAAAAGCCCATTTTAAGGCTTTTTTAGATAACAAGATAAAAATAATAAAACATCTTTAATGCGTAGTTATTCCTAAAAATCTTTTCCCTAAACTGGAAGATTTCCCTTAAAAGGGGATATTCTCTGGGTAGACAATTGTGTGCTAATTCATTTTTTCAATTTCTCCATCCAAATTTCTCATTTCAAGCTTTTTCATATCTTCTCATTCTTTCATTATTATCAACATAGCTAGCAATGAGAAAAAAAGAAGTGTTTCTTTTCTTTAAATATTTGCTGTAGCTTGTGTAATTACTGTGCTTGGCAAGAGACATGAAGCACTATTGAATTTTCCAACCTACTTCTTTTGAAGAGTGAAATACTTTTGCTGCTCTCTTAAGAAACCTCCAGAGGAAAGCAGCAATAAACATTGTTTAAAAAAATAAGGAAATAAAAATAAGAGTATATAAATAGGAAAATGCGGCTGAGTTTTGAGAATCCCAGTTTTACAAGATGTTTGCACAAAAAAGCCACTTCAAGGACCACAATGTCTCAGCTGACCCATATTCCCAAAGCTTCCAAGTCCACTTGTTAGGAAAATGTGCACAGCAAACAGCTTGTATAAAAGCCGCTGCTTTGCTGGAAGGACTTTTGCCACCGAGAAACTAGAGAGAGACTATTAAAAATCTCTCTGTTGCTTTCCCTTTGCTATTGAAATTACAAATAGATAGCTAGAGTAATAAGATCAAGCCTCCTGTTTAATTCAGAGCTTGATTAAGATGTAGATGAGCTTGCAGCAACTTGTCCTTGTTCTGTCTATCACAATATATAAGACTTTATTCTAGACTAAAGCTTTGGATCTCTCATGATATTTTCAGCAAAATGTGTGTTAGCGACGTGGACGTGCTATTTGAACTAATCAGTATGATAACCACATGGCACTTATAAATCAGCCATCTAGTTGTGTTGCTGTGTGTTTGAATATTGGCTTTCGTGGCACTTTTTTCCTCGCGCTTGCCCTCATTGTGCTGAATTTCTCTGTTCACGGAACTGACACACCTCAGAAAAAAAACCATCAGCACGGAAGCACGGAGCAGCCTGAATCGCAGCGTGGCAGCCGCTGCACATCCAAGGGCCAGCTCAAAAGGAGCAAGAGGTCAGCCCGCTTCCACGCCGTCTCAGGGATTCACAGCCGTGCCAGTACAAAGGCTGCTGGGCTCTCGCTGGTGCACTGATTTCAGACACATATCAGAGATCCTTTGTACTTAAGCGGGAAAATGCATAAAAAATCAATTGGAAGCTTCTCTGACACAAGCTGTTTTCAAGCTGTATTGAAATCCATTTCTTCTACTGGGAGCAGGTTTGGGCATGTGGGTTAAAAGTTCAAAAGTGCCCACACGAGTTAAGTATCTGTGTCCCAAACAATTGCTATGAGAACTGACAGTTTTGTCCCTCCCTTGAAGGAGCCTGGCTCTCCCTCCTATCCTCACAACAGAAGGAGTTCAGCCATTTCAGGCCATAACTCTTAAATCATCATCATTTACAGAACTGATTGGGGCTTAGCTTTGCAGGCCATGCTGCAAACCTTATAGCAGCTCAGCAGCTGCTGTGGGAACTGCTGGGGCACAAGCTAGAATAGGGATCCTGTGGTCAGTCTTGGGGATAGTAGGAAGATCATTGGTTGTAACCTTTCCATGCCAAGTCCCACTGCCCCATTCCTCAGCACTTCCACAGTCACCACAGAAAAGTCTAAGAGCAAAACCATGAAATCACATCAGTCAGAGGTGTGGAGAAGCCCTGCAGCCTCAAACCCTTTTAGTTATCCTGGCAAAACCCTGGGTGCACATTGACAGACACCTGTTCTTCTGGCTCATGCTGTTTCCAGCCATGGTAGAAGGATACTGATGAAAAAGGTTTGGCTGAATTACACGGCTTCTACAGGAAAGGGCTCTGCCAAGGCTGTGCCATGCTGAGAAGATGCCCTTCAGAGCCCAAATCCAGCATGAAAAGGAAAATTGAAAGTGATTTTGAAGCTTGTCCCCAAACACATATTCCTGCCAGTCAAATAGAAGGGTGAAAGAGAAAGACTTTTTGACGTTTTCTGTCCTTAGTAGAAGAAAAGGGATTGGCTGGTTTCCTAATCTTTCTGGCCTGGCAAAGTTTACTCTAACCCTAAGACAGACATGCTCTGAGTCTGGCCGAGCAGACTGAAAGGTATTGCAGAAGCCCTCATTAATCTCTTCAAACCGTAGTTTGGGTTGTTCTGGGGCAGCCACTAGAGGTGGTCAGGGTTGGCTCAGCTCATAACTTTTCTGCAGCAGGAGTGCTCAGAGGAAAAGCTGTCACCTACAGCAGAAGGGGGATAACAGCGTCGTCCTGTGCCACAAAGGCAAGAGGGTGTTTCTTTGTTCAATTTCCCTGTTAAGTAAACTAATTGCAGAGGTTTTCAATTAATTTAAACTTGAAATGCATATGCTGGCATGTAAAATATATGTAAATACATATATCTAAACTATATATACAACTAAAATAAATATATATATGTAAAATATATATATGCTGACATGTAAAGTAACTGCTTTAAATGTTCCTGCTTCCAGTCCCAAGGATACAATTTTTGCATCAGAACAATAAAATGAGAGCACTCACCTGAGACATATTTTAAAGACGATTGCATGTATTATTGATATTACTGGTTATATTTCACCCAAACGTCAAAATCCCCAAATATATGATGTGTCAACCTCAAAGAGAACTAAAAGGAGAAAGTACCTTTCTCCTGCATCTTTCCTGATTCTGATCTAGAAGTGCTGGCCAGACCTTCAAGGAACTGTGGTGTGAGGCCCAATTCATTGATTCCTTCATTAAAATCTGTGCTTTGCTCTAGAGCTGGAGCTTTCTAAGCTGTTTGCTTTTTGATAAATCATTGAAACTGCATGTGCTTATGGAAAAGAATAATTTGGGGGTAAATTTTTCAATTGTTTGAGTACATCCTGCTTCAACACTTCCTGATGAAAATATAATTTGAATAATTTTCTTCAAACATTTAATAACTCCTCATGCAGAAATTAATAATTTCTCTTGTCTCAAACTGTTGATAATTGCAATAATACAGAAGGGGTTAAGGGTTGCAAATCCAGGACTCAGGCAAAGGGGTATGTGGCTGCATAGGTGGCTGTACGTTGCCTGCGTGTGTGCCATGTGTGAGGAGAAAGGGTTTTAGGTGGAGATATTTACCCATTGGAGTCATGAAATGCCCAGAAGGAAGAAATTCCGTGGTTAAAGCCTGCCTGTACACAACCATGTGTGAAACACCATCCCTGTGTCTACTGCATGTAGGACTAACAGAGGGTAGCTGTGCAATAAAAATAATGGTGAATGTGAAGCTTCAGTTAAGCATTGAGCAAGAATGTGCTAAGGATGAGGGTCTGATGAGTGATGTGAAACATTGGAGCACTGCCAGCAATCATCAGTAATTTTTTGACAAATTTCCTAATGAGGTGTGTAGGCTTCTTTTAGGAGAAACAAGAGCCACAGTGCCCAATTCTTAGAGACTTGTCCTGGTTTGAGGTAAAACAAACCAATTTTCTGTTTTACAGTTTTACTTTCTTAGCTAGGCCTCCTTTAACTAGCTAAACTCTGAAATTAACAGCACATTGTTCAGAGCTGTTCCATCTCACAGTGATAAGACCTGATTATACCAAGGGATGGTATGCAGAGAGGCCCTTGTTTAGACTTATTGCTGGAAGAACCAATGTCAGATAATTTTCAGCATTTGCCCGTTGGAGGGTCCCACCTTCAAGGAGGAGCGGACAGGACAGGTGACCCAGGACTGACCAACAGGGGTATTCCATCCCATCAGCATCATGCCCCGTATAAAAGCTGAAGGATCAACGGGTCAACCCCTTTCTTTTTTTTGCCCCTTCTTCGATGGCTGACATCCAAGGAGGACTCTGCCTGTTCGTCTGCCTTTGATCCTGATCCGAGCGTTCGTGACTCCAGATCTGGAATCTGGCTCCTGTCGATCACCGAGTCCAGTTTGGGACTTTTCCTGAAGCCTGCTGGTGACGTGGTCGTCATCCTGGGAGCTTGATACGGTTTTGTATATATTGTATACTCCCTTTTTTTTCCTAAATTTCCTTTTTATTATATTACTTATATTTTCATTAAAGTAGTTTAGTTTGTTCTAAACTCTTGAATCTCTTTAACTCCTTCCTCTCCTCTCTGACCAAAAGGGGAGAGGGGGGGACATCTGTCACTCAGGTTTTGGTAAATTTGGCTGAAACCACGACAAGACTGAAAAGAATGAGTATTTCAACAAGACTCTAAAGATCCTAAATATTTTTACAGAGCTCTGAGGTAACCTGACTGTTCATTTTACTCCCCTTCAACCAGTTGTGATAAAAGGAGATAGTTCCTCGTCCACAGGAGGAACTACACCAGTGTCCGTCTCTCAGCATCAGCAGTTCATGTGAATCCTCTGCCATGTGTATACCCTTCTGAACGGTTTAGGATTTCTCTATCATCTCATATTTCAGGCAATATCCAAAAGGCCCAATTACTTGGGATGTGACTTTTATTCCTTCCATATGTTTGTGCTCAAGCTGCAAGCAGAAGTCAAAACTGCTTCTCTAGATGTGTCTTCTCCACCCTTCTCATGTGAGTCCAAAGCAGAGGAGGCTCAATCCCCGCCCTTTCTGGATGGATTTTTAGCCATAGAACTGTACTTGGTCAATTCATTGTCCTCATGTTCTTCCTGCTGCATGTCTCCAAGTAGCTAAACCAAAATTAAAGATTTCTGTCTTCAGCTACGTCTTTCAGTGCTTTCTCTCACTATGCAGCACTCTTCTGACTGTTTAATCTGTCACCAATATTCCTGTTTCCTCTCTTTCATTCTTTGGGACTTTGTGATGAGCTTTGCATAGAAAGTGCCTCCTAAACAGACAATGATGTGATGGACATTCAGTGGAGAATTCCAGATGGACAAAAAGGCCAGATGGTGGCAGCTAAAGGCTTGGCCTCATATTTGAATTGCAAGGTGCCATCTTCAGTGTTGCTATGTGTCTGCTACATAAAAAAAATAAACTGAGAATAATTCACTATCAGTTGCTCCTACATCTGGGATATTGTCATTAGACATTACCTTTTTTTTAGTACTTTTGCAAATGCTTTTGCATTAATGTCCTGTTTCATTTCCAATTTCCTTCACTAAGCATAAATTTCACTTGAATTTGAGTGTCAGTAAAAGTATCATGTAGGGTTACATTTGGTCTGAATGTAAGTGGTATTTATTTTTCATTATTGTTCAAATAAATGCTTTGACAGAGAAAATAAAGAAATCTATTTTCAAGGTTAAAAATGGTTTTTTCCAACAGTAAAATCAGCTCTCATTGTTGATCTAATGGGCTATCGGTCAAGCTGCTCTTGCTCTGAAGAGCCAGCACAGGAGATTTTGAACAGCCAATGATAATAAGGAGTTCTTCCATCAAACTTAGAGGGAAGAACAAGCTAGAGAACAAAACACTGCTGGTTAATGTCCTTTCATGTACAGCCATCACTGTTTTTTTCACTTGTGGAATTATACACTACAATTGATTAACTCATTTAAATTAAACTCAAGTGAGTAAACAAAGTAGGTCTTGGGTAGCATGAGTATGATAGATGTAATGGGAGCATGAATTCCATGAGTACCATGAGGACGAGTTCCTCCCTCTCTCCACTGACTGCAGATGATTATGTTATGCAAACATCTAGTCTTAGATGACAAATGAGATTAAATGAATCCCACACTCACGTAGGTTCCTTTTAAAATCCAACCTTTATTTGGTAGACTGACATAAAATAAGGCCATTATCAAGTGTTTCTGCTATGTGGCCCACAATTAAACAATTCACACAGCCATTAAATCACCTGAATACCTTTGGCACTCTGGCATCATCGGACTTTTTTCTGCATTTTAGTGATGTCACATATACATGTTAGCTTCCTTCTGCACCAACCTGTAACAAAACTGACTTGAAAAAAAAGCCATGATGGTTTCCTGGTTTTGCAGATAAGGCATCTGTTAAGTGGTGTGAAGTTGCACCCTGATGACTTACGAACAGCAGCTAGACTTCCAAACTTCCAGACCTGCCATCCTTTCATGTGAGCAAGAGAGCAAGAGCACCGTGCATTGGTGCAGTGCCCCAGAGCTGCATTGTGTTTAGCAGTGCTGCAGATCTCGGTTTTACCTAGAGCTTCATGTCTCTGAAACCTAGTGGCAATGGCTAAGCCCAAGTCTCCTGAATGAAAACTTTGACCACAATCAAAATGTGTTTAAGTGACTTGAGGNAGAACAATAGAACAATTGCTTTTTTTCAATAGGTATTCCACTCTACTGTTTCTCTTTGTGCCATTTTGGAAGGAAAATGAATGTCCTTTGGCTTCATTGTTTCTTATGAAACTCAGTCCTAGAGCAACAGTTAGATCTCGGTGATGACTATTCAGAAAGATTTCGGAACCATTCAAATTCAGAGGAAAATATATTTTCAAAAATACACACATGGAATTTTAATTTCATGATAACTCTGCCAGTTGAAGGATGCCATTCAATTCTGAGGACAAGTTTCATGTCAGGAAAAGAAACAAAGGAAAACAAAAATCAAAAAGGAAGAGAAAGGCTTTCAGAAAATACTCCTATAATCTCCAGGAATAGCAAAGACGAAAACAAATCTCACTCCTAACTACTGTTAAAATCTCCATCTATTTTACTGCTATTATTACTGAGTAAGGTTATAAGCCTAAAAGAGAAGGCAGTCTAGAAGGAAGCTAGCAAACGTAAAATGATATAACAGAGAGCTTGCACAGTTAGACTGAGGATTCAGAGCCAACATGCCAATATGTCAGACCTCAATTTATCACTTTTTCCATCTTGCTTTTTAGGATAACCACATCAGTTTGGACAATTCAGTTCCCCAGGCTGCACACAGCACGCATTGCTCAGAGAGCCAAGAATAGAATTGTGATTCTTTATGATCAGCTCCCTACTGTGTACTAACAAGCAGCAGTGTAACATATTGAGAAGGTGTGTGCATGTCAAGCTCTTTCCCCAGCTGGATATAAAAATAGGAAATGAGCACCAAGACAAAAGCATAACAAAGACAGCAGCAGCAGTGGCATAGAGGAGTTTGTCAAATGGGTGGGATCCATGATACTTGGATGACTGCTCTGCTGGCATGAAGGTACTGTGGAAACTCTTGCACTGGGAAGTAAGTCTGATACCTTGACTACAAGGTGTTAGAAATGGTCCGAAGGCTTTATGGAGAGACTGAACTGCTATTTATTGTGCTTCTAGCATTAAGAAGATGGAGAGTAATTTCCTTTGCTTCTTTTTTCCATTTCCATTCTTTCAGGGAAGGGATAGTTGGCACATCTACAAAATTTTCAGCCATTAATTATAATTTTTATATATATATATGTTTGTATTTATCAGAATGCTCTCAGGAGAAAGATTTTAGTTCTGACATTGATTTTGGGGTTGGTTTTCTATTGACACAGCTACATGAATATTTTGAAGTACAGAATACATGTTGTGCTCTTTGAGGCTTTGAAATAAAGCTTTTACATTGGTCAGATGTATTTGTCAGAGTTTTCAAGAACATTTTTGCCATATCTGCCAAATGTTCTTTGTGACTGTTCTTTGGGACATTTGGTTGGGTAAATGCACAGGACAAGAGACTCATCTTTGATCCCTGACAGAACAATGTGAACCTTTCAGCTCTGTCTGCCATGGACGCTCCTGACACTGCTTTTGAATTATATTTATTTTGAATATTCTACAAATAATTTCTCTGTAGTAAATTTGCTTCATTGAGCCTCAAATAAAATGCAGAACAGAGGATTTCCAATATGGAGAGACAAAATTAATTCAAGAGATCAAGATGTATTTAGCATAGGTACGTTGTTATTTCACTTAGCTTTGGAATTAAATGAAAGTTGCAGTGTATAACAGCGGGGAAAATCTGTTACTGTTCAGGGCTGGGTTGCAACCACATGTTTCAAAATGAAACCATGCTATTTTCCTCTAAAGTATTATTTAGTTAACCCATAATCTGTGAAAGGCAGAATTTCTCAGACAGTCCTACACAATTTTTTTCATAACACAGGTAGAAGAGATGTCTAGAATAGATTTGGTTGTGAAAAGAAAGCCCCAGGTTATTTTCACTGAATAGTTTTTATCATAGATATCATGAACATTATAGAAATAACTGACCCCTAATTCTCCTTAAAGAAAGAAATATCAGCTCCTTGGGACATCATTGTTATCTCATAGTTCTATAAAGAAAAAGATGAAAAGCATCAAAAAACCCACACCTCTACTGGAACAGATCTTTTCCTGCTGAATTTCAAGCCATTTCCTTGCCTACAAGAAGCTGAAAGCACACTTCACAACTATGATGTCCTTGTGACCTTGGTGGACTATAAAGACTTGGATGTCAGACTTTCAGCTGTGGAATGTAAAACTAAGCTGCTCAACAAACCACATCAGTCAGTGCCTCTGAACAGTGGCTTGAGAATCAGGACTCACCCTTTTCCTATTGCATGATTTATCAGTGTGGTAGAAAATATTGAGCTACTGCTTAAGAAATGCCAGAGGACACTGGACCCAGGAGGGATACATGCATAATTCATGACACTGATCAACAATATTCATAGGGAACAGTAACTACTTACTTTTCCCACTTTTTTAGTAGACTTACATTTTATAAAAGGGAATTGCACAGTCACTCATCTTTATTCATAAATTTTAGGGCAGACAGTTTCTCAAACCCATCAGAAAATATGTATGTGCAAAGGTATGCTATGTATGTATTAGTTTCCTAGACCATGTGTATCCTGAACTATGGGAAATAACTGAGAGATGGTAAACAAAGGGAGGAATCTGCCAGTTCAAACAGGCATCTTGGACCCGTAAAACCCAGCATGTGCCCCCATGAATCAGAAGTAGATTTGCTTCTACTTTCAGATGTCGGATTTGCAATACAAAACTCAAATCCGTAGCAGTGTCAGTTAAAACAAAAAGAAAGCTTTAAATGAGCTGAACTAAGTGGCGGAGTGGTTATTCTCTGCCATATGTGAGCGCTAGCCATGGTCATCAGATGCCATTTAGGGTTTTTTTGGCAAGGTGGAGACGTATACCAGATTTAGGGTGATGGCTTACAGTAGGTTAGTGCTGAAGTTCTATTCATACTAATTTCTTTCTGTCACTAGCTACAAAGGCTGAGCTGATTACCCTATTTCTGCTCATTTCTGCAAAGTTTTCATGTGGACTGACTTCACAAATTACTCAAGCTGAAATACATTCTCCTGCTGCAAGGGAAGACCACACACTCATACACAGAACTACTGTATGTCCACTGAGGTAATTGTGATCATTTGACTATGTGTGAGCAAGTAACATGTTTAAACACAAGTTTACAGTGACAGTGCAGAGACTGTGGGACACCTTACCTGACTTCCCTGGAAGTGTTCAAGGCCAGGCTGGATGGGGCTTTGAGCAACCTGCTCTAGTGGGAGGTGTCCCTGCCCATGGCAGGGAGATTGGAGCTCGATGATCTTTAAAGTCCCTTCCAACTCTAACCATTCTGTGATTCTATGACTTGCAGAAAGATTTGTGTCTCCTATAAGTCCTGTGTCACGTTAACTGCTCTTGCACTGATGCTTTGCAAAGCTGAAGATATCTGAGAAAGTACTAGACACCTAGATTTAGGTATCTGAACTCCTTGTTCTTATTTTTACATCAGTTCCTTCCTTATTGGAATAACAATAGTGCCTCAAGCGCAAGAATTAACAAAATATCAGATTATTAAAGGATTTGCATGTGCCTCAGGTCATGTTATTTGTAGCTCTTAGAAAATAATCTCTGAACTTAGAAAAAATATCTCAATGATATTTCGGAAATAAAAGACTAATGTTAAAGCTCCAATAATTCATCAAATTCCAGTTTAAATAAATAATAAACCATATAACTAAACACCTAATCATCTAGCTCCTAATTCTTGTGACTCACTGTTTATTAGCTTCTCAACAAATTAATTTGCGTGACTTACCAGGCTAAATGCTTGAGAATAAAAAGGTTAATTGAAGGTTGTAGTAGGATACATTATTGAGTAGCTGACATATTGCCTTGATGTTCTGAATAATCGGGAAGTATTTCAATAGAGTTGCAGTTGCTTTTCCCAAGTCTGAACTTGACCTGCAGTCTTTCTTCCGGAAGCATTGTCACTTCTTTATGTCTAACAGGGCTTTGAGTAATTTTTTTTCTTTATTTTCTTTTTTTTCCCCACCCTTCTTAAGAATATGAATTATTAAAAGCATGAAGAATACATTCAGGGAAGAAAAAGCCTGAGCATATCACAGCTCCTCAAACCTATAAGATTTTAAAAAAAAAAGGGAGAACAAAAAAAGTTAAACACCCATACCTGAGGTTGCTCGTTTGCATGCCAACAAAAGATAGTGAAGGAACTACAAAGAAGCTTTGAAATGAGAGGATTATTAGAACAAGAAGAATTTTGAATTAATCAGGACAAGCTTGTATAAGCAGATCCAAGATGCCAGAGGGTCTGGAAACTCTTTTTCTGTGAATCACTTCCTATCACAGACACTCTTCATGAAAGGAGGATGGGGAGGTGAGCTTAGGGGAGCAGGTGGGGAGGAGGTAGTCCCATTTCTTACATACTCTGAATTAATGCAAATGTCAGGCAGGAGCCAAGTGTGTGGAAATAGGACTGTATACCAAACTAAAGATTTTGCAACCAACATGCTAATAATGAGAGGCAGATCCTCAGCAGGTTTTATTTGTCAGAGGTCCAACAGAGGTAATGCAAATCACACCAACTGAGCATCTATCCCTCCATTTTGTGCTATTTCTCCTCCTCACCCAGCCTCATCTCCTTTCATTTTTATGATAAACAGGACTTGAACTTTGCTGAGCCTCACAGTTCTGCATCTCGTTGATGACTCATTAAGATTTTATCATTCCAGTGACATGTTATTGAACCCAGTTTCCTTAGGGGGCTGGTCTGGTGATTACAGAGTAACCAGTGACTGCTTAATCACCCACTTCATTATATTCATATTAATAATAAATACCAGGAGGTAGACAGTTATAATTACATTGCTAGTTTAGGAAGACATGAGCCCATAAAAGTTGGCAACAGTGAAGTACAAATTCAGCTGTAAATATCACATGAATAGATGTGACTTGGAAGGTGCAGAGAAGGGTAAGAGAGCATAAACATTGTTATTTTAAAGAGAGTTATTGTCTCAGTAATCGTGATGATGTTTAATTAAGCAGAAGGAAAATACTTCCTCAAGCATGAGCAGCTTAGAGGAGATGAAGCAATATGATATTCTCATGTCTAGTTCAGAAGCATTTTGCAGCAGGGAAAGAGGCCTCAAGGAACCCTGTGTAGCAGCCTTGCTGGGATGCTCTTTAGAGCAAGAGGTCATAACTTGGTATGTTCATAACATTCAAAATGTGCCTCTGGGGTTGAACACTTCCACCTTTGATCAGCAGGTACGTTGCAGAGCAGGGACTTTCAGCATTGTGTAAGTATCACAACACAGCAGCTGCCTGGACACACCAGCAGAGCTGAGCAGAGGGCCCATTCTAACTCTAATGAAATGTGGCAAACGCACTGAAGATTTGATTACAACATGATCCATCATGAACCGATAAACACAGACAGAAGAGGGTTTTTTTAAGGTATACCGTACATGCCTATTTCAAGATGAACTGCCATCCAGAGGCACTTGCTTGTAACAAGTGTAGGATGCCAAAGTTTTGACACCTGAGTTAAAGAAGATGTTGAGTGAGGGCTTGTGAGGGAACACAATGGGCCAGGGAATCATGACCAGTGATAGCATTTCTCCCAAAGCAAGATAATGCTCTCATGGTTGAGGATTTCTGAAACCCTGAAACCTACAGGTTTCCTATCAACTTCCTTTTTTCTGAAAATCCAGAAAGATACCTGTCCATTCCTCTTTATGTTTAAAATGAAGTTTGGTTTTATTTTGTCTTGAACAGATCAAGCTTTTGTTGCAGAGATTTATTTTCACTGAAAATGTTTTCTGCAGTGAAGCTAAAGTAGTTGTCAAAATTAAAGTGACGTCAGAGTTGCATCTACAAGTGAGGACAATCTAGCTGAGAACTGAGGACAATCTAGCTGAAGTTTGGAATGGGGATGCTCAGGGAGCTCATCACTCAACTTAATTCATTACCTAGCGCTACAAATATTTATCTATCATGTTAAAAGTCAGACAGCTCAAATGATCAGAGGCTGGAAATGTTAGTTCAACTTTCTTCAGGTAAGGGATTTAGTGCTCCCAACTGCTAGCTATTTTGTAAAACAGGAGGTTCATATTGTGCCAAGCCTTGCAGACAATTAAATGTGGTTCGAACAACCCGTGAGTTTGGCCTGTAAGGAAAATAAGTGGAGTGTATCCTAACAGGGCTTAGGCTAACAAGCATTGTCAATAACTCAGTGATCCGTTGTCTGAAGTGTCCCTGGGATTTCACCACTGACTGTTCAGGTCCTAGGCTAGTTTGACATCTAGAGGACTGAAGAAAAGGGCTAGCAATGCCAGCGGTCCCTAAATTCTTGGGTCTCTTGAGACATCTTAGTAGTTCAGCTCTCCTTGCCAAGCTGTCTTTCCAAGTCTGTGCATCTAGGAGGAATCTGTGCACAGTTTCTGGCTGGTGTGATGCCTCAGTTTATATAGAAATTATTGTTACTTGCCAGGGTCACGTCTCTTTCAGGGAAGAAAATTTCTACTGAGATACTAAGCTTCAATAATTTCCTTTAAAATGACAGATCTTCATGGGTGGGAGAGATGTAGGGAAGTGGATCTAGCTGAAATAAAGACAATAGCTAGGAAAAATAGACTCAATGATTTGTGGAAAAAGGTCATGTATACCTTGGACTCCTTGAAAGATTGTGCATTAAAACTGAAAACCACTGAAGGGCTGAGGAAACCAAGACTGGGAGATAAAGGAATGTTTTCTATAGTTGATTGGTCTTCAGGTAGACAGAAGCACATATGGATGGTTTTGAGCAATCTATCTCTTTCATTTGTGCACACATGCACAAATGCATACATGAAGAAAAGAGCTGCTGGCTCATTGTCCACCAGAAAAGGTGGAGGACAGTACAGGAAAACTGGGACACAAGGCTCTACCCTTATTGTAATGGAACAGCTGAAATGTCTGGCACCAGAATACATATTAAGTAGATCAAGAAAAGAAACACAGCTATAATCCAGCAATTTAAAACTTAAAATACATTTATAATAATAGATTCAAAGTTTGCTAATATGCATTTTGATTGACTAAACATTCTCATCTCGCTTCCACTGCTCCCTCAGGCTCCACATCCCTAGTTAGGCAAATAGTTGGCCTTTACCAGATGACATTACATTGAATTCACTATCTGAGTTACAATTACATAAAGCACTCAGTTTTGATCCTCCATTCTTCTGAGTTGCTGGAAAAAAGAGATAAACCCCCTATGGTCTTGGCTCCTGAGGCTTCACACACACCAGAGTGAAATATGCATAATTGGTTAGACTCTTCTCTAAAGACACAATTAGTACCTTGAATGCTGAGTTCTTTTCTTGCAAACAGCAATAGAGATTCCAAAACCTCACTGCAACTGTTTTCCCCCAGTTTCAGCAACACTTTGGTTTGAACAGCAGGAACCATGAAAACTACTTGCTTATAAACAGGCAAAGAGAGGTAACAACAGCGTGGACAAGAAGAAAGTGCAGGGAATTTTGTAGTGGTCAGCTGAACTGTCTGCTGAAGAGACACTGGGGGAGAGATTTCCAAGAGTGAAGACATGAAATAAAACATACTTCAGAAACTGGTATTTTCATTAGGCAGAATAAAATGGTCAACAAAGGTCAAATTTTACCCCTACACTCATCAGTCTTTCATTTTGGTGCATATCTGAGCTTGCTTCTAGTTCACCCATTGGAAGAAGGAGGGATTCTCTTTTCATTATCTGTCTTCACTGCACCTGCCACATAGAATCCCAAAACAGGCACAATGATGATCTAGTTAAAAATTACTACTAAAGAGCTTTTTACTGGAGTATGCTATTTACTGTTAGTATTTGCTCTGAGAAGATTAACTAAGAAATGTTACTATTCTAATACACCATTTAATTCAGAAATAAGACTTTGTAGGATGCTAATTCGTATTAAAGCACCTAAACAAGCATGCAATTCCAGTAAAGTTCCAATTCAAGCAATATTGTGCTGCTTCCCACTCAACTGTGTACTCAGGCTGGTACATCTACTTGTACCCAACAGGTTTAAATGACCTCTGTAACCCCTAAAAAGTCCAGGGTGCTTGTCCATTAGCAGGCTGGTCTTTGAGTTACCAAAGCAGAACACGGCAGTTTTTCAGTTCAGTGGGAGTCACTTGGGTAAACTCTTACACACACAGCTTTAGCAGATAAACCTCTTAGCACCACATGAACGAGGATAGGCTAGAAATGACAGGGGATTTGGTGATCAGATTTCAAGTTGTCATTATACAATTACTTCATGCTCCATATGTCTCTCCCCTCTTGCTTGCAGAAGCTGCAATCATTGCCTTTAAAGCAGTGCGGAGCCGGAGAAGCTTTGCTGGTGAGCAGCAAACATTCCCCTTTTGTCAAATCCAAGCCTGCTTTTTCAGTGCCATGTATTCACTCATCCTTTTTAAACAGAGCTGTCTATGCAGCTTAACAAGCAGTCATTTTCCTGCAGTTTTGACACTGTAGTAAGGAATGGAAGTGTAGTCCACAGAAATCTATTACTCCAGATGTAGCATTAAAGTGCCTTTTGAGGTTGCTGCAGGATACACTGAGCATTTCAGAGCACTAATGTTACTGGGTAGTATTGCCACCAAATCAAGGAGAAGTCACAGGAAGACTGATAATTATCCCTCACCAAATTCCAAAGATGTTGGGTATCCTTTGGATATCCTTTGAAGCACCAGACTAAAAGGGACTCACTTGTGAGTTTCACGTAGATGATATTGATTTCGTAAATTTTAGATATTCTAACTGCTAAATTTCCCCTTGACAGTGCAAATCTCAGCAAACCTCCTATACCTGAGCAAACCGAGCCTGTTGACTCTTAGTTTGCTAAGTTACCTTGGGAAACATCTGTGGAGTGACCAAAAATGGAAAATCTATTAGCAAAGAGTAAGTAAGGAAAAATCCACCATATATGTTCTGGCAGCATCAATTTGACACCATAACTTCACTTAGCATGTCACAATTTCCTTGAAAGAACTAGGAATGTGTGCATCCCAGACAGCATTCTGGATGTGAAATCTCACCCAGTGTATCTGAGTATCTTCACCTCTACCCTGCACCTTTGAAATGACAACCCTTCCAGTTAGCTCTGCTTCAGTAATATCAGCTTAAGATATTGCATTGAGTTCCTCTGCAGTTTCATGTCAGATTTGACAGGTGATTAAGCTGATCTAATGGCCAACTGCTTCTGAAAACAGTTTCATTCTTCTTGATTCTCTTAACTTATTGCTGTGCTCATAAAAACTTTACCAATTTTCTGCCAGTTTATTAGATAAATATCACCTGTGGTGCAGAATTGGTAGGACAGCCCTTTGGGCTGTTTAATAGCTTTTCCTTAGCCTAATCTGGGTCATTTCACTTAACTCAAAAAGGACAATAATTCTGCTGCATGATGGCAACTACAGTAAAGAATTCTTTTCTAGTTAAACTTCAACCTGTGACTTCTCTGCAATCATGACCTCTATCCTTTTTGCTCTGAGCTTTACTTTCCTTCTGCCCATAAAATATTTTGTCTATCTCCTTAATCACAGAGAAAATGCGTGCATCTACCTGCATCTCATTAATGGGAGAGGGACAAGACCTATCAGTCAGAGCTTCATTTTCAAATTTTCTTTACTTAAATACTTTAATAAGCAAATTTCTGACTTTTGCTGACAAATATTTAGCTTTCCATTTAACACCATCATACTTGTTGTGAGAGATTTGTTTCCTGTGTCAAAATCAGAGCAAGCCCATTGCTTGACATCAACAACTGCAGTCATCTGTTCCAAGTTTCCCCTGTAATATTTAATTTTCATGAATCTAAAAAACAGCACAGCAATTTGCAACTGTCTCTTGTGTCTAAGTGGAGACTGAAGAACTATATTAAGATATATGTTGCTGATCAGTCTTTGATATAAAGAATTGTATGTTCACAGAAATAAGTTCAAATGCACTAATAGACAGCTGAGAAGCTGTCAATTTTCCAATGAGGTTTCTAGACAATATGGTATTTCCAGGCTCAGTACAATGAGTGATTTAAAAGGAGCAAGACCAGACTAAATCTCTAAAGTTAATTTGCTACATCAAAACTTCCACAGAGTTTGATTTACTCTAGACTTTATCTTTTTTCAAGTCCCATTTTATCCAGATATAGTATATCTGCATTGGAGATTGGCATTGGGCCAAATAAACAGAAAACTTCCCCCCAAACCCTTATAAAAAATTGATTCCATCAATTGTTCATCTTTTGTCTTACATTCTTTCAGTTATGGATCTGAAAGGGTTCTGCAGATATGAATTCTTTCTTTGTTTTGTACACCTGTATGGACTCTCACAACCTTTAATAAATATTCTGAGTATGACAACATGCTGGTGACGGGGGCTGAGGGGGGAGGGAGGGGTGATGTGTGTGCTGCACACTCGGTTTCAAGAAAAAGAAGTCTACTGTCACTACTGGGGTCACACTGCCAGATCAGAGTACTTGAATCTACTGAACCCCACAGTTAATGCTCAGTACAGGCTTTCTCTAGGATTCTACTAAAAAATGAAGGTGTTCAGTCATCTGTATAGCAGTTCAATTCATTTGATGGTATTAACTGGTATTAACTGACTCAGATTACAGAGTAAAAATTATGGAAGGGCACCCTCACTTCATGCCTACACCCTCCTCAACCCCTCCCTTTTTGTATGTTTTTAGCACCTACTCTTTAAAATCTGCAGCTATCACAGCTTCAGGAGATAATCAGGAACAATCTACGTAAAAGAACAAATCTCTGGCACTGCCACTTCCTTCTACATGTATATGAAAAACCCACATGTGAGACTCTTTTGAGCTCTGGTTTGCATCTGCCCACCAGTTCAGAGGGAATGATCAGACTAGAAAGTCATGAGGAATAAGAATTTAGTTTCACAGAGATAAAGAGAATGGATATATTCATGCCTTCACTGTACTCTATTCTGCAAGCATCATGTTGAATGTTTACTGACCTCTGAATGCCCAAGACAGAAGCTAGAGCTGCCAGGCTAAATAAGCCTTCTTCCAGAAGAAAAGCTGCCCTTCTGAAACAGTCAATTTTCAAGGAAGTCAGTCTGTAAAAAAATCAGGTTGGGATGACAGAGTGGGAAAGATTACTTGATATTTTTAAGTTGATCTTACATGCATTAATGAAGTTCTGCCTTGAAGAAGATGCAACTTTAGTGGTTGTCCGTTGCTACTGAAATCTCTTGATATCTGTGTGATAGGAATCCACCCACCTGCTTGGAGTGAAAGGGGTGCATCAGCATCATACGATCGTCTTACTTCCTAAGTCTGTGTCTGTTTTAACCTAGCTGTGTAGGCTTTCTCAAATCAATGAGGGAGACAGGCATCTCCAGAGGATGATTTATCTAATCACAGGTGTTTAGGAAAGGGTGGATAAATCTCTGCTCAAAGGGCCTCTCTCTTTCCATTCACTATATGTAGTGAATGGAAATCTTCATATCTAGTTTGGATTAAATGAATAAATTAATTCAGATGAACAGTAATCTGTAGAAATGAAAGCAGAATCCAGCCCAGCTTCTTTTCTTCCCTGCCTGTTAGTTTATAGTGCATGGTAGAACAAATCTGCTATTTCTATGTAACCAAAAGACTTACAGACTGATTAAATATTTCATCTTTGGTTTGGTTCTTAATCAATCTCAACAGCTGTTTATTGCATTTTATAGAACAAAGCAAACAAAAGTGATCCTTTAATTGATCTTTTAATGATGCAATATTTTATAAACTATCAAACATGGAATTAAAAAAAAATATTTTGTTCTAAGAATTTGTTTCTTTTCATTTTTTTTTTATATGAGCACTCTGAGTATCTCTAAATGGCAACAGACTTTTATTATTGCACAAATGGAAAACTATTTTGCTTTCCAAACTTTGTTTACTACTATTGAAAATGAAGAAAGCAATTGCTGGGTATGGGAGAAACAAACTGATGTGACTGTAATTTAAATGTTAAAATACAGTGATTATCTTACAAGCATGATCATAGAAGTAATAATTGCTTCAAAGCCTTTCTTCTCTTATATATTACTATCGTGACAGACTTTTGTTTCCCACTGGAAAGTGGAACACCATAACAGTTTTTATTTCAGATCACACTTACAACATTTCAGTTGAAGGCCTTGTTTCTGGTCTTTGCACTGGTTTCTAGCTGATCTTTTCCTAGTTCTGTATCACACTTTAGTACAATGGAAAGTTCACCCCAGAAATTTTGCTATCCTGACCTGGAATAATTTTCTGGTTCTTCATCTGAAGTTTCCTGTATATCCTTCAGATCTTCTGGCAATTCTATTTCTGTAATTTCTCATAAATGTCATTCATCCAGAAGCTTCTGATCTTCAGGATGTCTGTGTCAGCCCACAGAAGATGCTCGGCAATGTTAAGGCACACTTGATCATCAGCATTATTTTTTTTTCAGATCATTGAGAAAGAAAATGAGAGGACAAGATAATATAAATGAAGACATGAGTAATTAGTTGATTAAATGAAGACTGTTCGGGGATATTCAACTAGCTAGAGGTGTTCATGGAAAAAATATGCTTGCTTCAGCCTCATACCTCAGGAGATCACTGTCTAGATAAGGCCATTGAGACCCATTATAAAAGCTTTAAAGTAGAGATAAGAAAAGAAGTTTGAGAGAGGTGATATTTCCACTTTTGATCTCAGGAAAAGCAGACAAGTTCAGCTGCTATTGTAATAGATAAAGGAGAACTATCAGTGAGATTGCTGAAATGAAGCAAAAAAAAATTAATATAAATCAAGACTGTAGCAGGGCTGCTGAAGTGGTTAAGAAAAGGATTATGTCAATTTTCAGCAGAGATTTGAAGTGATTCGTATATTGCTGCACAGAGCCTGTGAACTGAAAGGGAAGAACTTGAGCTACTATAGTTTTGGATTTTGATTTTTTTTTTTAAATTTTTTTTTTTATTTTATTTTTTCCCCCAGAAAGAGGTCAGAAATTACTGTAATGACTATGTTATTGTTCCCAGACATGATAAGCAACAAAGTTTCCCAGGAAAATACAAGAGAAATGCACAGAACACTATTGTTTTAGACATAGTTTTAAAAATAAATGAGGACGTTACAATAAACTATTTTTTTTCATCTGATTATGATTTGGTTTCGTTTACATGTAAAAATGAACAAATGATGACTACAATAGACAACCATGTTTATGAAACTTGCTAAGCAGTGAACTGGAAGAAGACTAGGTCTCTAGAAGCCAAAGAAATCTGAATTTTTTTCATGGTTGGTGGACTGTACTGCCAAGAATCTGTCCATAACCAGAGGTGGAAATCTTGTTGGAAGGGAGTTCATTCCTAGACGGATGGCTAACCAGTCCAGAAAGATGCTAGCAGTTTGGTAAGGTGTTTTCAGAAAATGGAAAAAAAAAAAAAAAAAAAAAAANNNTAAAGTATATTGTGTCCTAGATATTAAGAAGTATAGGCGGGAAGAGACGGTTGTCAAAATGTGAGCTGCACTCATCTTTGCAAGGCATATTTAAAGAAATAGATATGTAACATTTGACAAAATTAAAAGCTAGTCTGCTAATGGAATTTTCCTATGACTCAAGTCTGTTATGCATTATTAGTATAAAGGGAAGTCAGAATGTCACATCAAAAGATGCAGGTGAACACCAAGACTAGAAAAATGAGGAAAAAATTATATAGTGAGGAAGATCATACACATTGCTGTAAACTGTGAGATTATCAGCTGGAACCAGTTGAAGAGAAGGAAAAAGTAAATTTGTTAAATAATTATAGGATGGCAATAAATCACCAGGGTGTAGAGAAAAGAGATTATTCATACAATTCTGCAAGAATCTGAGATCTCCTCCAGCACCATCCCAAGCTCTCATCTTCAGAAAATATTAATTCAAACTGAAAAAGCAGTGGTGGTGTTCTAAAGTGGTCAATAAATGGGATAAGAATACAAGAGCTTGGTTTGCTCAAACCCATAAAATGAAATCTCAAAAGATAATAAGATTGTTCCTTGAAAATGTTTCTGGAGAATGAACAGCAGGAGGAGGAAGAGCTACATAGTCTACAGGACAAAAGCATAGTGTGAATACCTAGGTGTAACATGAATATAAGTAGTTGTAGGAAGATAATTACAGAGGTTTATGAATGATAGTAGTATTGGAGACAAAAACATGGAGGATTTTTGAAGAACAGCTTGCTAGATGTATTAGCCAGGCTATCTGAGACGATTATCCTCAATCAGAGCAGGCAGGGCCAACTCGATGACCTGAGATATTATTTCTGTTCCTGTATTTCTAATAATTACAGCGTGTCAATCATGCTTCTGGTTTGGTCTGTTTGTTGGAATTGTGATGGGTTTAGTATACCAGCTGTCCCAAAAGTTGCTTATGTGCTTTTAAATATTTAAGTCGTACCTTTTTGTACCTAGGGAAAACAGAAACATTATCGCCTTTTAAAAGTGGATTTGCTAGTACCAAGACCAGGCAAACTGTAGTCTTCACTGTTACTTAAACATAAATTTGAAGGCCGGAATCAAAGCTTTTTTAACAAAAATGAGAAAGAAATTTGGGATGCAAGTTAGAAATACAAAGGCTTATCAGCAGTCTTTCTGTTCTTTTGGAAAGATAAGTGCCTTCCACAAACACAAGCAATTCCCTGAACACACCTGAGGGATTATTTTGAAGTACAGTATGCAGAATATTTTTGATAATAAAAAAAAAAAAAAAAGAAAATATATCCAAGTTGTTGGATGTTCCCAGTGCTTTCAAAAAGCCACCAATTTGATTTAACTTCTTAAATTGTGCATTTATTTTGTACCAGTATAATCACCAGCACTTAAGTTATTAGTGCTATTTTTGGCTCCGGAGCTGATACAAAATGTTAGTAAATCTAACCCGAAGAGCTGTATTTTTATAGCTGTTAGGAGCTATCAGACATGCCAGCATAAGTCATTTCAGACAGCTCCACTCTGTGATCACACACAGAGCCATTTTGAATATTTTACTAATTCATTTATCAAGTACTAAGTTCCCAGCAGTAAGAAACTGAGCAATTGTCTAGGCGTCTCTCTGGGTGTCTTGTCATTTTGTTTTCTATGCCAAATAAATTATTGCTCTCTTTTGATTATGAATTCATGAAAGCTCAGAGGAAACTTAATTATAATCTGTACTTAGGAGGCTAGTATGTAACCTGTTTATCTGATTTAGTAGAATTACATACAATATTGATTCTGGAGAATATAGGACTTCCTTGGAAAGAAGATATCACTATATTCAGTGACATTACTACGATGCTGTTGTCCTTCAGAGATGTTTTCTATTCAGCAGACCTACGGGCTGCCGCAGAAACCTGCTATGCTGCCATTCCTTTACTATGAATCTATTTTACTCTCTATCACAATTAATCCACTTCTGAGTAACAGCAAAACACTTCTATTCTTTTATTTAATAAATGCACTTCTTTGTTGCCGGTAAATTAAGTTTGAAGAGTGGCACTGGCTGCTGAAGGCTGGGAGAGCAGTGCATTTTGCGCTGTGCTCATTTTTTCTTTGCTCACCACTCCCAGCAATGACTACGGGAACAAGGAGATTCAGTAAAAATACTGTGCTTTAATATTTGTTATTTTTTACTATTTAATTTGCCATAATTGTTTATTAGCTAAACATCTAAACATCAGAGAAGCCAGCCCAGCAAAGTCGCTTTGCACCAGAGGATTTCTCAAGGAAATGCAGGACATGCCCTTCTTTTCTTTATGAGGGTGGTGAGACACTGGACTGGGTTGCCCAGAGAAGCTGTGGCTGCCTCATCCCTGGAAGAGCTCAAGGCCAGGCTGGATGGGGCTTTGAGCAACCTGGTCTTGTGGAAGGTGTCCCTGCCCATGGCAGGGGGGTTGGAAATGGATGATCTTGAAGGTCCCTTCCAACTCTAACCGCTCTATGATTCCGTGAATCTGTGAGGGAACATGCATGTGCAGGCAGTCATGCCGAGTCCATGCTCCAAGCAGGTAGCACTAACCCCCGCTGGTCCAGAGATGAGCCCTTGTGTTCCCACGGTGCTCAAGGCTGGTAAAGAGGCCCGAAAAGAGGCCAGGGAAAGCATCTCAGAACATGAGTCAACCAGGTACATAATTTTCTGCATCTGACTGGCAGCAGAACACGCGCAATACAAAATGGATTAAATTCTGACTGCTTTGCCGGTTTTGCAGGAAGGGCTGTAAACTACCTTATATAAATGGGGCTAATTCTCTACTCTATCACACCAGTGTTATTAAAGTATAATGCTATTAAAATAGATTAAATTACCTCAGATTAAAATGGGTGTCATGCACTGGAGAATCAGATCCACAGGAATGAAAGGTTTTCTTTGTGTAAGGGACAAGTTCTGAGGCATAACAGATTAGTAAATGCAATTGATGTACTTTCTTGTCACATATTATAATAGCTTCTTATTATTTGTGCTATTTTTAAACAAGCACAGAATTAGACTTGTAATTTTTTTCCAATGAACTGAGACTCTCAGTAAGCAAGATGTCTTAGAAACTTTTAATCCTGTGCACTACAGGCTGGCATATGCCAGACACCATACAGAAGTTTAGCAACTGCATATTATGGCTGTTTGGCATTGCTTTTTGTTTTATAAAATTATATTTCATTTTGTCTGTTAAAACAATCTGTAGATCCTAATTAATATATATATATATATATGTAGAACTCCACAGACTATTAAAAGTTGCTAGAGTGAAAAACAGGAGTACTTCTGAAGGTTTCCTTCTACCTACCATATGATGTTAGAAAATTACTTACATATACAGGTAGCACGTATTAGAACTCTGTAAAACTGCCAAATATGCTTCAGGTAATCTTCCCCCACACACATAAAAAGTGCCAGATTTTGAAAAGGGGCAAATGCCTCATACATGAATTTTTCATCTCATAAACCAGTGGGACTGCTTCAGCAGCCTCTAGCAACTATTGTCCGAGAAACAGAAAGAAAGCATGTGTTTTTGCAGAGTAAAGGCTATATGAACAAATGAAGGAACCTCAGGGCAGAAAATATGTTTCAATGTAATATGTATGAAATTTGGTGAACCTTGGCTAAGCTACTGGAAAACATGTGTGCTATAGATTAGACTAATAACCATGTTCAAGTGACATCTTCAAAAGCACCAAAATATGATGCTTTATTTAAAGCTGATAAGTCTTAAGGCCTTTCCTTACTGAGGACCTTGTGAGAATTGAACATTATGCTTGTTAGGAGACTGGCCTCTGAGCTCAGTGGGAAGATGAGAAACTTTTTAGAGAAGGAAAAATGGTGTACATGGGTTAATCTAATCTGGTTTTTCCTTTTCCCTTTTCTCCCAGCATTGCAAATATGGATTGTATTTCTCCCTTCCCTGAGATATCAACTGTTAATAATTCACTGTGATGATTTTGGACATTTTATATTTAAAGTCTCCATACAATCTACTGATTAAATTGCATTATGAATAGTTGGATGAATATCTTATTTTACAAATTACTTTCTTCTGCCACCACAAATTGTACTTTTGCAGCAAATGACTGGCCATTTTAATAAGAATGAATGTAATTATTTTACAGTCTTTGCTCTTTACAGGCTGGCGGACCTCATTTTCATGTAAAAAGTCAGTGAGTATTATTGAAAAGGAGGATTTTTAAAGTTGCCATTTGTGCCTATAATTTACAGAAAATGACCTTGCCTAGAAAACAAATAAGACATGCTGGGGGCTTCAGTTTAATCATTGGACCCAAAAAGATATGAATCTTTGCCACAAACCCCATGGTGATATCTTCTCTTGTTATTTTATCAACTAAACCAAGAAAGAAAGAAAAAAAAATCAAAAACAAGCTAAGAGTGGTGAAGAAATCCTGAAGCAAAGTCAGCAAAATAGACTTCATTCTTCCTCAAGGCATGTGAAATCAGACTAGCAAACAAAGTTATTTTTTAACTTTTTCTCAGAAAAAAAAAATATTTTAATAGCAATTTATTTTGAGTTGCTGTAAGTCATCCAAGCTGTGAGAGCTGCCCAGGATGCAGCTTTCACTCACTGCAGCTGCAAAGAATGGTCATCAACTGATGTCCAATTCACCTTGCACTTACCTGGTGGTTATTAATGGTAATTATCAGAGCTCAGGTCATACATAATAAAACATTGCATCAGAGCAATGATAGATGACAATTTCAGTGCCATTAACAAATGTCAAAATTAAAAAGAAAAACAAGGGAATCTAGGTATGTGTCACTGAAGCTCTGGAAAATGTCCTCCTTCAACTACTTGTGCCAAGACCTTTGTGAAAAGGGAACTCAGATTCCGAAGTCAGATATTTTTGAAAGATATTTTGATCTGCTGCTTTAATGACAGAACCAGAAAGGTATAATCAATGATCACTGGTCTCTCTATGTGGCTATGCTAGTGACTCAGAAAATCACTAAAGGAAGGAAAACCTATTTTAGTTCTATGGGTCATATTGACTTCAGCCTATAAAACCATCAAGCTACAAGGAAGGGAGTTACTGTAGCCCTACAAATTCAAAAATTCAGAGTGCAAAAGCAAGGAAGAGCAGAAACTGCAGTATTCCTTAGGAGTTTCTACTTCATCATCATTTATCCTGATGCTGTTATGACCTAATTTAGGCCATTGACCACATGATCATGATATATACCCACAGCCTCTTCTTTTCACCTGTTCCACAATGTACAATCAGATAAGTATTTTCTGAGACAGAGAACCAGTGTCAGAATCCAGTAGTTAGTTAGGTACAGCCTTGACTTACAGAGGTAAAAGGGTAGAGTGTCTCTGATTGAAAGCAGGGGGAGATTGTGGGTTACCTACATCTTGCATCACTATTGCAGGGGTGTTAAGAAGACTGGGGATGGGAAGAGGTGAGAGAGGTGGAGCTTCAGAAATTCTGGTTTTGAGTAGGAAATCTACCTTTCTAAAAATATTTTCATTCCTATTTCAGAAGTACATATACTTGTGTACCTATGTGTACATATATTTGTGTATATATGTGTAAACATATTTGCGTATGTGTGTGTGTATATATATATACATGTTTATATAGAATCATGATTCTGTTTTGCAGCACAATTTGCTTGAAGTGGAAGCAGGTGAAGATCCTTAGATCAGTTTTGCCCACGATGCTAATCCTGTTCACTAAAAAAATAAAATACTCCAGAAAAAAAATAGTGATGTCAAGAAAAGGTTCTTAGACAGGCTCTAACCTGAAGGACAATGAGATATCTGAGACTGAAGCTACTGGAGAGGAGCAGCCACACTTACATGGCTACTCAGTTCCAGCTTTGTCCTCTCTCCTTCTGTATCTACTTCAGGCTTTCCTTAGTTCAACATCCTAAAAAATACCAATTCATTTGATGTCACCTGTTGACAATGCACTGCTGTGTTAACTGGCACTGATGAGCCCTGTGAAGGCATTGACTCCATCTGTTGCAGCAGGTTATCTTTTTACACCTCAGTATTTTGAAGATTGGCAAAATCCCTGTTATTAGATTTCCAATGGCTCAGTGTGCTTAAACAGATTATCTGACTCTCCATCAACACCCTGTGTTTGTCTGAAATTGTTCTTAGGTTATGGCCTTATTGAGTAAGTTCCAGTCAGGAGTGAAAGTTTGTGACATATTGTAAAGCCATGAGAATGAGTATTTATAATTGGAAGCGGGAAACATCTTTAACTATAACTACACTCCTAGGAGATGAAATAGTAAAAGAGGTTACTCTGTTCCATTTCACATTGTATAAGCAATCAGAGGAGGCAGAAGTACAATTAAATTCCTCTCTCCCAGTACATTAAAGGTATATTTGTGTTTAGTTCCTTTCACTGGTGCTGTTTTACATTTTACCCTTTAGCATCCAATAAAAACAAAAGAGAAAAAGACAGAAGAAGGGAGAAATGAAACTGCTGTAGAAAATAACCTCAGAGAATAAGACAACTTTGTTTACAATGCAATAAAATATTTTTCATGAGTGTGGAGGGGTGGAAAGCACTCTGTAATACCAAGTAACTCGAATCTGTTGTGTTGGGAAGAAATGAAGTCAGCAGTCATCGTGTGAGGGGGCCACGCTTCACACAACTGAGCTGTACCTAGTGACTACAAAACGTAATTAACAGATAATTAGAAGACAAAAGCAGAGTAGCCACTATGTTTGATCTGCAAATCAATAAACTCTACTAGGACCGTCTGTGTTGACTTTTTATTAGTCTTTTTTCTCTCTTCTTTTTTTTTCAGCTGATAGCTCTCCTGAGAACTGCAGTTCCTAGTCTGCTCTGATCCAAGTCTGATGTCAGTCTGCCTCACAGCACTGATTCACCCAGATAGTCCTAAAAGCCAAGAATTGTTTTCCCTGCCCTATATAAGGTTCTTTAACTTTCTCTGCACCCTCAAGAAGTGAACTCTGGGGCACTTAAACTTCATTTACTTCAAAGCAGTTTCTTGGGTGCCGTTCAATTCTTCTTGGACAATATAACGGCTTTTAATCAAAAAGTAGCCTCTAAGAGATAGAAGTAGAAAGGATGGAAATTTCTGTGTGTTTAATGATTTGTAGCACAGTTTTCATACAAGTACACAAAGAAATTCCAAAGACAATTTAGTATTTGTGCATATACTGCTTAAAGTGAAAGTCACCAGTAGAAAAAAATGTCATTTGTAATGAAGTTGGTGTATATACATTTTTATACGTTTTATGCATTATACATTTTTACTAATCTTCCCATCCATTGCAAAATTGGGGTTTCCCCTTTATCCCTGCCTTCCACTGAAGGCCTCATTCTTTCCACAAAATAACCACATCAAGAGGTAAAGGGAGATTGAGGGTTTTATTCTCTTTAATTTGAAGTTTAATCCTCAAACAGCATTTGATTTTTTTTGTCGTATTGAAGACTATTAACTTGGTTGTTAATCTCTTTCTATTCTTGTGAGGGTCTCAGAGACAACGTACACACAGCAGGGAACATATGCTCTTGCTCAAGCATGGAATAACTCGAGCACAAAATCTTTATTCCTAGCACAGGAATAAGAAGAAATACAGTTCAATTTTCAGAAACTAATTTTTTTTAAGTTTACCTGCAAATTCTTTTTCTTGTAGACAGTGGAGATTAAATCAAACAAGTAAAGAAGGCTCTGTGATGGTTACAGACTCGCATCTCTTTCAGCAGTTCTGTGAGTCACTCATCTTGTTTCCAATTAAATGAAGATCAGCTGTTCTCCCAGTGTTTATAGACTTGCAGATATGTGGGTTTGCCTTTTCAAAGACCAATATAATGTGACCTTCAATGCTGCGTACAGCCAGTAAGTAATAATGTAGAAGAAATAAGTCGTAAGAGTTGATTGTATAACACAAGTCTTCAAGGTTTATGTTTTATGCAAAACCATTCCTATCACTGGAGTAGTGTGGGAGCTGCTCTTCCTACAACACTGCTCTTCAAGTGAATTTGAAGAAATTGGTCCCTTTCCTTATAGGTGGTTTTCCATATCTGAACATCTTAAAGGGACCAACCAACAGGATCAATGTTAGGGCACTGTCTTCAGTGAGAGATGAACAGTTTCATGGACCCTGACCTTGCTGAGACACTCCAGAAGCCTGATTTCTGTCTGTCTTTGCTGCTTTTTCTCAGCTTGGTGGGATTAAAGTTCAAGGAATTACATTCTGACACTAAGTTTGGAAAACTTTGTGCTGCCCGTTTTTTCCAACCAACCTTGACTTCTCTCAAACAAGACAAGGTCCAAGCAAAAGCTGAGGACTATGTCAGGAAAATTAGCACACAGCTTGCCAGGTGATTTCAGAGTGCTATTTAGCAGAGTTTGTTTCAGGGCATGTCTTTACAAGAAAGCAATCTGGGTGGTCCAAAGGTTCGCAGCTAAGAACAAGCTGAGACCCACTTTTCACCAACAGAACAAACCCATCGGTGAATATTGATCACCTGTGGCTATCATTTACCTTTTTCTTATTTCCTTTCCATGTCCTTTTTATTCATTACAGCTGTCAGATCTTTCCCTCCTCTCCAACGTCCCTAGTAAATACATCAGTGGGAACAAGTGCATGTGGCTCTTTCCTCATAGCTTTCAGAGCTTGCCTTCTTCTTGTCAGCTGCAAGAGCATGGGGGGAAAAAGGTCTGAGGTCACCCAGCTGAGCAGATGTGCAGCAGCAGCTGAGGAGTGCTGTTCCAAGCAGTTCCTCCAGCTGCAGTCATTACCCATTAGTGAGCAGCTGCGGTATTTCTTCATCACTGTGGTGAATCCAACTGCAGGTCTTCTACTCCCTTCCCCAGAACAATTCTTTATCTCCCGCTGGCCAGCCTCGCTCTTCTACTTTATTAATTATGGGCTCAGCTGTGAGTGCTTTCACATGCTGGCTCTGGGAGTAATTGTCCATGAGAAGTCTGATTACTCTCCCGTGTTGGCTGCCTGCACTGCCAGATCCCCCAGAGGGAGAGAACAACTGTTAGTTAAATGTTGTCTCCTTTCCCACACAGGTGAGATGACAGGGTAAGTGTGGAGGAATGGGAAGAACTGACTCTGCCTCCTCACAGGGCAGTCTTTGCAGACCCAAGCACACAAGGAGGAAGTAAATGGCAGCAGCATGGACTTCTTTGAGCACCAGGTTTATGTCTTTCCCTGGTTGTTTTCCTCCTCAGTATCCTAAGCAGCACCTGAAAGCCCTATTCTTTTGTGCTGGATCATAGCATCATGGAATGGTTAGAGTTGGAAGGAACCTTAAAGATCATCGAGTTTGTCGTGGTTTCAGCCAAACCCACCAAACCCTGAGTGACAGATGCCCCCCCCCCCCCCA
>VZRU01008030.1:218510-270057 GCA_013398155.1 Pedionomus torquatus
CTCTAATCATCTTTGTGGCCCTCCGCTGGACCCATTCCGACAGGTCCATGTCCTTTCTATGTTGAGGACTCCAGAGCTGGACACAGTACTCTAGGTGGGGTCTCACTCGCACAGAGTAGAGGGGCAGAATCACCTCTCATGACCTGCTGGTCACGCTTCTTTTGATGCAGCCCAGGATACAGTTGGCTTTCTGGGCTGCCAGTGCACACTGATGGTTCGTGTTGAGCTTCTCATCCATGCTCATTCCCAAGTCCTTCTCAGGGCTGCTCTCCAGCCATTCTCTGCCCAACCTGTACTTGTGCCTGGGATTGCCATGTTCCAATTGCAGGACCCTGCACTTGACTTGGTTGAACTTCATGCCATTTGCATTAGCCCACCTCTCAAGCCTGTCCAGGTCCCTCTGGATGGCATCCTTTCCCTCCAGTGTGTCAACTGCACCACCAAGCTTGGTGTCATCAGCAAACTTGCTGAGGGTGCCTTCAATCCCACTGTCCATGTCTCCAACAAAGATTTTAAATAGTATTGGTCCCAGTACTGATCTCTGAACAATACCACTTGTCACTGGCTGCTTTTTGGACATTGAGCCATTGACCACAACCCTTTGTGTGCAGCCATCCAGTTAGTTGCTTATCCAGTGAGTCGAACCCATGACTTTCCAATTTCAGATGTAGTAGGAAGCTACACTAAGTCACATCTCCTTGCTTCTAAAAGTGAGAAGTTTATGAACTAACACACTAATCTCGCAAAGTTGCAGATGTGTTGAGAATTCCATGAGAATTACTCCTTTTCTGCCTGGCTCACTAGCCTCATTTCTGGGATGGCTGTGAATGCTTACAGACATACATGCACAGCATTCACAAATGTACAATAGTACAGGCAGGAAAATGGGGCAGAATAGCACCATATGATAACATATTTTTTTTTTAATGAGAATCTTTATTTTTTCCTCTCCCACCTTTTGTGTACTCACACTGAAATTTCGAAATTTCCATTTGAATTATTTTATCTTTGGAGATATGCATTTATAGATATTCAGGTGTGGCATTATCCAAGGCTGAAAATAACAGTGACAAGCTATACAATCCTCGGGGTGATGATTTGGAGTTATTTACATGGTATTATGTGAAATCACTATAATAAAACTACCCATACAATGCACTCTAATAGCCTCCTTACCACACTATTAAATCCTATAACTGAAACTTACTTGCATTTCTTCTGAGAACTAATGCAGCATGAAGATTGAATTATCTCATGTCCATTTACAGATAATTCTTTAGGTCACCAAGTGGGATAAGTCACAATGAAGCAGCTACACCATGTTTAGCTTGGAAGGAAATCACACACGTCCACAACATGAAGAAACATCCTTCCTCCTTCAGTCTGAAACACACAGAGCCATACACACACGGAGACGTGTGTGCCCATGTGCACACCAGGGTGCACAGACAGAGCATGAAGTCGACAGAATCAGGGACACACGAAGATGTGTGCCCATGGTGCACGACAGCAGAGCCAGGCATGCAGGCACGCTGAGCCACCGGCACAGAGGTGTAGTCCTGCACCCAGCCGTGCACATAGAAAAAACCCACATACACAGCAAAGCGTGAAATTAAAAAATGGGTAGCAGTCACTCTTAAATTTAAAATGAACTGCCTGTTCTCTTACATCTAGTAGGAATTAATTTTATGTGTTGGACATAACCTATCCTAACAATTTTTTATTTTTTATTTTTTTAAATTGAGGTCAAGCCAGATGGAAGGGAAATGACAAGTATCCTTACATCACACTGAAGATGCAGGATGCTGGAAGGATGGAATTGTGAACTCATTAATTTCAACAAGAGTGTAATCCATGACATCGTTAGGTTTAAAATTTTCCCATGGGAAATTATAAGAATAGAATCCCTGAGGGCCAGGTCCTACGCCTAAATATTCTCCATTGATCTGTTCCCATTCTATGTTTCCTGAAAGAATAATCACACTGACATAGCCTCTGCAAGAGGAGCTAAGAAGAGAGGAATGTATTAAAAATACTGATTCTGCCACATAGCATTTCCCTCACCAATCTTGATTTTCGAACAGTGCCAGCCTCCAGCCATTCTTTGTTTATTAGTTGGTGACTTGAAGTCAGATCAGAGTCTTTGAAATACTTCACAGTGAATCTTCCTACTGATGGACAGATCCTTCACGATAAATCTATTTCATCATATTGCCAATGGTTATATGGAATGCATAATTATTAATGCATAATTCCCCTATCTGTCTATCTAGATGCAACATAATTGGGTGAATAATTTACAGCATACAATTTAAAATTTGCAGCCATTTTCTATTAGCATAGTATCCACAAACACATCATCATTCTCTGAGATTAATTTCTCACTCAGAATGACTTACTATAATTATGAAAGCCCGATATAAAGCCTATTAACTGAGTAGAAAATATTTCATTGAATTCTATGAACTCTGGATTAGACCTATAATTATCAGTCTGTAGATAAATCAGAAGTTCAATAAAAGTACCCATACACATAATTTTCTTTCTAATTCTTTTGATTGGAAATCTTTCATTGCTCTGATTGGATGTGCACCTAGGGAAACAGATATACTGTGGACATCCAGCCCCACATGTAACTTTTCATGACTCAAGTGCTTTTAAAGATCCTATCAGACAATTATTCATCTCTTTAGGCATCTAAATATCTCTCTTACTTTATTCTTAAGATAACTGTTCATCCCATTACACTGTACATGGGATCTCCATGGCCAGGTTTCATAAATTCCTGCTTCTATTGCCTGAACCATTGAACTGTGTTTTGTTCCCAAACTACAGTATTAAACATCCTGCAATATCAAATCAAGAAATGTAAGATAACTAAAGGGACATTCCTTATTAAAAATCTCATACGTTATGATTTTTAGCTAATCCCAATTTAATCCAAATCCAGGGCAAAGAGTCTAATGCAACAGACAGCTAATGATTAACAATTTCCTTTACTCCCAGTGGTGAAAGTCAAAGCTCTCAACTTGCCAATACAAATCTCTGCTTTCAAAATCAGCAAAGAAAAAGAAAAAACAAATTTAAAAGCTGCTTTTTCTCTGTATGGTTTCTTACCTAGATTGGGTTTCATATTTCTTTGAATTAATAATTCTGCTGTCTTTTTTATTGTGCCTTAAGCAGTCATCTGGCTTCAAAGAACTGCTGTGTTTGCTTTAGCTCCTCCGCAGTAGAAAATACCTTATTAAAGTAATGATCTAATGGTTTAAAACAGGGTTCATCTAAGCTTAATGGAAGCTCATTAAGTATTCATTCATTAGAGAATGCTGCTTATGATAAATATACCATTAAGTGACTATAATGCATACTGTCAACTACCAGCATGAACTGGAAGGCATGTGTGCCGGTATCCTGGTGTACTATAACATCTAGAACACTCATGCCTTAAAACATTGCTGTCCTACAATTTCAGGTATCGAAAGCTATGATCTGTAATCTCTAGGATGCTGGTGTTTGGTTTCCAACCCAGGTCAGTGGTGTGTACTACACTGCCATGAAAATGTAGTTATCCCAAACGGGTGTTACAGATACACTTCCTTACACAAAGCCAGACCTTGGAATGAGATGGAAACAAGTCTGTAGACAGGGAGATTAGAAGTTACTAGCAAAGGAAATCTTAAAACCACTGGAAACTGGGATGATTTGAGTTATATCCTTTGGGTCTGTGCATTCCACGCTCTGGTTTGGATAGTGTGTATTAAGGTCTCCAAAGAGGAAACCATATGCAATGTGCATATGTGTAGTCCTATAGCGGAGTTTAGCTACTGCTAGTAATAAGTTACACATTTTTTACTGAGTTTGCAAGGCCTCAGGAGAGAGGCTTGCCAGGCTTACTCTGCCTGAACTTGGCCTGCCTGCCGCTTTGTTTTAATTCATTTAGCTGTGATGGCAATCTGTTTAATTGATAGGCATTTGTGGCTAATTTGTTTTGCTTTTGTCATCTTTGTAAGGTATAACCATAGTTTTATATAGATAGCAGTAACAAGTAATTATCCTGTGTAGCGTGAGGTATTTATGACTCTTACACAATGATACTGATTAGAGAAATACAGGCCTGGTATGACAGAGGAGGTCTTGAGAAGCAGAGACACAGGATAAAGCACAGAGGAGTGTAGGCATGGGACAACAAGAGGTGGGGCACAGCCTGGCACTGTGGACCCCATGGCTATAAAGAACTCACAAATGGTCAGTGAAGGAAATGCAGTGCTGGTAGTGAATGAAAAAATGACTTAGGAATAACAGAGTAATATAGTATAGAATACTATATAATGCACATAAAAGGAATTGTACATAGTAAATTCAGATGCAATGTGGAATTGCAGAATAATGTAAAACAGCCTAGGTGTAAAAGTATGTTAACAAACATGAATATAACCTAAAATGGATTCTAGAGTGAAGAAGAAACACAAAAATGAAACATGAACATCCTGTTCCTCCTGGTGGAGGAATGTTGGTGCTGTAACTCATCTTGATTCCAGAATGGAGTCACCAAACTTAGGGCTAAGAGGAACAGTAAAAAGATGAGCATAACACCAGGAAAAAAAGTATGTATAATAGACGATGATGATAATGATAATAAGAAGAATTGTAACTCCTACTATTAATACTGAAATATTTTCTGTATATTTTCTCTTTCTGTAATAGTTACATCTGAACTACTAATAATATTTTGATTAGACTGTTAAGACTTCAATTATACTAGCAATAAATTCTTGGCTTACAGTACGTTTCCTCCTTGTCTATAAACATAAGTTTGAGCATGACTAGGGAATCACCACGAGACAATGGTTTGTCAATACCTTGGTTATCATTTCCTATGTTATTTCTCCCAGCACCTGTCATCTACTTGGGAAGTACCAAATTCTAGGCACACGGGTGTTTGTAGATCAGGTTTTTTACAGTCAAAGGGTATGGGAATTCCACAGCTACAGACAAGCATTAAGTCAGTACTTCTTTAATGTCCAGTCTGCCAGCAAGGTGTGCATTACTCTCAAACATCAAATCAGTACATAGCTAACTGTTCACTGGGACATCTTCCTGAAGTCATGTATTATGAAAATCAATTGTGTAACTGAAAAAAATACCATGAGTTATATAGAGTCTGTCTGGATAGAAAACTGTATTTCTTCTAAAGGCTCTCATGCGTTTTTGATGTTGTGTCAGCCTAAAGGTGGTTTGCATTCTTGATGACTTTCATTCTTGATGACTTGATGACTTAACACCCCATCATCTATCATGCACTCACACCAGCTCACACTCAGGAGCTTGTGATAGACAGGCTGGAGATAGACAGCTGGCTCCCAGAAGAGGAGAGATATCTAAACTCAGCACATTCACCTCCTGTCAGTGTGGACACAATTAGCTGGAGCCAAGTGAAGCGGAGAAGTTGAACCCTTACTTGGACACTGCATAGATATAAGCTGGGTTCTTTATATGCCAAAAGGTGTAACAGTAAATTCTCTTGCCTTGCCTTACCTCTGCCTTGCTCTTAGCCTCCAGTGCACCTAGAGCATCCTTACAGCTCTTTTTCACCCCTCACACAGCCTACTGCCTGAAGGCTCTTGTGAGGCACTGTGAGTTGCATAGCCTCTGCTTTATAGTGAAAGAACTCTTTTAGACAGGGCCATGGTGTTGGTATGCAATGTACATGGTCTTCTTTAGCTCACAGGCACAGGGGGGTAATGCTCCTGGGATCAAAGGGCTAAAAGTTTTATCCCTTCTGTCTCCATACAGCTCCCAATGGTTTAAACGGAACATGTCTGGCAATTCCAGAGGAATTACACTGTTTTAATTTGCATAACATCTATTTCTTTGGAACTGAAGCACAAATTTTCAAAGACATGTATGAAGGATGAAATTGCTGAGTAACAGGGATAAATTTGTTCTAATGCTGCTTGAAATTCTTTGAAGTTCAGGCAAGCAAGAGTCAGACAGGCAAAGCTCAATGCTACAGAATTAATCAAAATTAATCTGAAATTCTTTCTTCTTGTTGATTTCTTAACAAATTCTTTTAAACTTAGTTGTATTCTTTGCTTTTCGCTAAATAGCTTCTGTTAGGAAATACGGATTAACTACTTCCATGATTAGCAGAGCAGGTACCTCATTCTTATTGGGATGCGCAAAAAACTTTCACAAGCAGATGTTTTTCTTTTTTCTTTAGCCCTTTGTCTTTCTCTAGCCCTGTGAAATGTATAGTAGGACCTTGTATTAACACAGAAGGGACTGGGGAACAGTGCAGGTAATGACCAATTTTGTCTTTTTTCGATGCTTTCTCAATGGAGCCAAGCATTTTACCAAGGGCAAATTAATTCTTACCTCCATTCAGTTTCCCTCCCAGGTGAGCTCCAGACTCTAACTGCATCTCCTTCTTTACCTGCCTCTTATCTGTCAGCCAGCTGTAAACTTAATTGATCGAAACTGCAGAAGAAAATTAATGTATTCCAAATTTGTGGCTATATTGTCCTAAAATACCCTGAGAAAACTCTAATGAGTACACTTTTTTTTTCTAAGATAGATTCTGCAGCTGTCTGATGTAATATCTGATCGAAATTGAGGACTTCTGCTAATGCCCATAACACGCAGCCCACCTCAGGACATTAATTACATGACTGAAGCTGTTTTTTCCCCCCAATTTCCCTTTTTTTTTTGTGTCACTATGGTTCATGATTTTACTCACCTTTCCTTTTTAAAAAATAATCTTAAATTCACCCAACTTCTTGCAACTAGTTGATTTCCCAAATGTCTGTTTTGAGGATAACATATTGATATATTTTGAAAATCAATAGAAAGATAATTAAGCAGAAAACAGATCAGGCACCTCAATCATATAAGTCTGCTGCTGCATGATCTTTTCTTTCAACCTATATATTTTGTGGGCTTAAGGCCACAAACCAGTCTTCTCACTTTATTTCCCTGCCTTTCATCTCAGTACATGGATTGTAGCATGCATGGAGCCTTCTATTTATATAAGGTTATATGATATATGGAGTTTTATGATAAAGGACTCAAGTGAAATAATTAAACCTATGGTAATTAAGACTAATGCCAAATCCAAACCAATATCATAAAAAAGCTTGGGACTTGCTAAAAATGAAGAGAAACTGTTCTCTATAAAACAGTCTTAAGTTAAACCAAATCCAATATAATCCTCTTATTAAGTAATATTTGACAGTTCAGTCATGTGCATTTCTCCTAAAAGAAGAGACTTGCTTATTTTAAGCTCTTTGAGAGACAATTTGCATAATGATGATCTTCTCATAGAACTAGATTGATTTGCCATTTTCAAACAAGTATCTCCATAACCAGTGTTTGAAACAGGTGTTTAAATACTTGTTTCCAGAGTCTGTTGAGACTTACAGCAGGAAAAGCTTTTCCCCTGTATAGATTTGTACCTCAACTTGTATGCTCTTACTCTCAAGCCACAGTTGTAGCTATCAGCCACAGAACACCTATTGCTGTGCATCTCTAGTGATGTGGACAAGGCTGCAAGATTTTGAGTAACCAAAGAGAAACTGTGAACTTTTAATATAAAAGAATCACAGGAGCCTTGCTATACTTCTGCAGAAATACTCATTTGATCTTAACACAATGGTGGGTAGAGGCTTTAAATGTTACTTAATTGCTGCTTTATCCATAAAGGCAATGAGATTAAAGAGAAGAGATGGTTGCAGGAAAATAAGAGAAAAGATTAACACCTTGATGATATAGTCATAGAAATTATACATGGAAAGAAAATTACAGCTAATTAAACAACTTCTTTCCTGTATTCACTGTTTTATATGGTATAATTCCCTATTTAGGCTCTGTAGGAGACTATGACTATGTTGACTTGTAAACTGCAGCTAGTGTTAGAGCAACTAATATGAAGGCTGCTTAGTAAGGCTTCCCTATCTCCGTAGCCATGTGTATTTGAGCATTCTAGAACTGATTCATCATATTAGAGCAGCTTTGCATGACTCTATCTCAAAAGGGGTGGTAAGTGCCCTGTGGTTAACATTCCTTGTGTCTTCATGAACATGCAAGTTTTGTGCTCCCTATACATTGGCTTTCATACCAGAGTATATCCTTGTCAGATGGGGAAGAGAAAGGAAGGATGTCAAGCAGAGCTGCTTCAAAGCTTTCTCCTTAGCAACTAGAGTATTTATATGAATCAGCCTATGATCATCCTACTTAGACTGGTGTCAGTTTGTTTACAACTTTTCTCCATTCCCTTAGTTTCCACTGGCACAGACAGGAAAATATGTTCTGGGATCTAGTTTATTAGATGAGCATTGGAGTTCAACATAAAATAAATTTTAACCAGATTCCTTTATCTGACTTAGATCTTCAGCTCCCAATGTCTTGTGGAATCTGTGATCCTTCTTAAGCAGTTTCATAAATCACAGAACTACAGAATCACAGAACAATATGGGGTTGGAAGGGACCTCTGGAGAGCATCTAGTCCACCCCCCCCTGCCAAAGCAGGTCCTCCTACAGCAGGTTGCACAGGAACTTGTCCAGGTGGGTTTTGAATGTCTCCAGAGACAGACTCCAGCACCTTTTTGGGCAGCCAGCGAGGCTTCCAGCGGTTGGCCACCCTCCTTAGGTTTAGATGGAACTTCTTATGTACAAGTTTGTGCCCATTTCCTCTTGTCCTTTCACTGGGGCACTACTGAAAAAAAACTGGCTCCTTCCTCTTGACATGCAACCTTTAAGTATTTATAGGTTTTGATCAAGTCCCCCCTCAGTCTTCTCCAAGTTAAAAGTCTTTTCTCCAAGTCCCTCAGTGATGCGATCTAGGGTGACTGTTGTTCTTCAGTATTCTCCTCTGTGTTCAATGAAGCTGTTACCTTTAGGATTTTAAAAAATATAAAAAGTATTTCCAAATGCTTTAATTTGTTAATGCTGCAGATATTATCATTTAGCAACAGTATGTCTATCTGTGCATGAATGTGTGTTTCAGCTCTCTGTGCTTCAGCTCTTGGCACAATAACCTTTTCCACTTTTAGAACTTTTGTTCTAAAGTTACTTTAGTAACACTTGCATACATAAATAATTTCAGAAATGAAACTTTGAGAATAAGAAGTGTTGTGTCTGTACAGCAAATTATACTTTCTCTTTCTTGCTCAATTCATTTCAGTGGCACTTAGCATAGATGGCCATATCCCAAATCTGATGGTAAGAATTTAAGACATGGGCAGTGATGCCTATATCATTGTCAGCCTCTGCTGAGAGCTCTCAAACTGCCTAAGAGGATGCCTTACTGCCAAGATATTGTCTTCCAATGACAGTTCAAAACTACTTCATAGACAGAACTTTTATATTTTGAGGAAAAAATTGATCCTTGTGAATAAGATCTAGTCTAGTTATGTCATACATTCCATCAGCTTATATTTAACAGTATGACATGCATTTTAGCTGCAAAGAGAGTCTGACAAAATTGCTCTACTTGACATGGAAAGAATTATTTGGTTCCGCACATAAACTACCACTTCGCTTTAAACTGTTATTTTGAAAAATAAATATTGCAAAGAAAATTGATTTCTTATTTCTTCTCCTAGAAGAGTACAAGGACATAATCTCTACAGTACTTCATAAACTTGATTTGATTTTTGAAAACTCTCTCCAGTGTATACCTCTTAAAAGAAGTTTCTAATGTATATCAGAAGATGACAATATAGTATATTCTCATCAGGAAAACACATGAAAATATATTTGCAAATTCCAGCTGAGAAAAACATTAAAAAATTGTTAGTAGCTTAGCTTACTTAGACAAATTTCTATATGTATCAAAAAAAAAAAAAAACAGTTTTTAAAAGTGCCAGCAGTGGGGAGATTTAATAAGAATTGTTGAGTTAGAAGATACTTTGTGGAGCTGATCTGCCATCAATACAGGATATTATGCTAATATAATCTGATCCATGTTAAGAAGGGAGTCTGAAAGTTTCCACTTAATTTTATATTGCCAGACATGGATAAACTATTTAAAAAGGCTTGCCTGTTTTGGAAAGCTTGTCTCTCTCTGTCTTATTCCAGAGTTCCTACCCAGATATTTGAAAAAGGTTGGTTTACTTTTGCTGTCTCATTGTCACTTCTATTCATCTCTGCTCTGCTTTCATTTCCCTCCATGTCTGGCTGTAATAGGAAAGTATGATGACCCTCACAAACTAGACTTTTCATGAGATTATGGTTTCTATAATCAGCAATGGATCACCTCCAACAAAGGACATAAAAATATTAAAAACAGTCAACCTGTATATAGTGTTTATATGACTCTTCAGATACAGGCAAGACTTATATTTATCACACAAACCTTAAGTGCCAAAACAAAACATAAGACTATAGACATTATAGACATCAGTAAGACATTATAGATGTCACTACAGACAATGGCAAGAATGTTGTACCTTCAGAGGAGGAATCATTCTTCCCCCAAGATCTGAGTTGTTTTCTGACTGCACAGGTCTAATATGGTTATCTAATATGTGCACTTCTTGCTCAACTGACTATAGAGTGAGCACAGAGCAACTGCTTCCCCAGATTTGTCACCTCCATCAGCCACATGAATGAAATATGATAAATCCAGGCCTTCATGTTTCATAAGGCACATGTAAAAAGACTGGCTAAGGCAGCAGGTACTTAATGGGACATGGCAGAAATAGACATGTAGAGGCATCTGAGTGTCTAATTTACAAACTGTGGCTGAAGAAATTCCCTATAAGAACGACTTTGAGAAGCTGAGTAGCAGTTACTCCCCTCCATACTCAGGATGATAAGTCATGAACTCTTCCTTGGTGTTTAAAAGAACTCTTTCTTTTTTGTTTAAGAGCAAAAGAAATTGTTGACACTGAAGGACTTAGAAAACAAACAGAAGGTAGAAATCTTTCAGTATTTTTATCAGAGAGGTGAAAAGGCATAGTATACATTATTTACCGCATAATAGTTGCATGGAATATGTTCCTGAGTTTTTTTCATTATTTCTTGTGAAAATTTTTATGTAAACATGAAGATAAATATATGCATAGTGCTGTAAGGCAGAAATCCTTTCAAAATTAAGGCCAAGAAAATAATGTAGCTCTGGGTTTATAGAAAATAAAATTTCTGAAGCAGAAATCAAAAACATCTGCAGGAGAAGACCTCAAGGAGAAAATGAAGAACTTACAGTTGACGCAGAAGAAAGTAAAGAGCCAGAGGAAGAAATTTTAGGAACTCTTGGTACAGGAGAATTAAAAGATGATTTTAGGGTAGTGGTGTAGGCAAGTTTCTAGGAAAGCATTGGGTGGAACCAAAAGAGACGCTTGCATATGATTCTTGCAGAGTAGTTAGGATGGAGTGAGTGCTATAATACAGGACAAAAGTGATGAAATGTAGTGAGAGACTCAAAGAGAACTGGGAGAACTAAGGCCTGACACAGTATGCATGACAAGGAAGCCAGGATACAAGGGTTATCAGTAGTATTTCATGTCAGAGTAAAACACAGTAGTGAGGAAGCAAACCTGAGCTATCACACAGTCAAGTTGTTTACATACAGTTAATTTAGCACAAAGACATCAATAAATTTGAAGGAAAAACTTCACCTCTGGGCTTTCTCCCACACCAAGGTTATCAGTGTGATGTGTTACATAAAATTAGCTAGAAAGAGTAAGCTTGCCTGAGGTCCTATATTGCTCTTTCACTGCAGAATTTCAGTTACTCTTGTCACAAACTGACTAAATATAGATTACTCTCTTTTCCTCAAGGTTTTCTTTGTCTTTTCTTATCCTGGACTTTCATAATCTCAGGATCGTGCAGGTGCCATACATAATCTTCTGTGTTACCAGGAAACAACATTGCAGCGTTCCATTTAAGCAGCACAAGTCTTCCATTGCTGCAGTTTTATAACTAAACAAAGACAATTATACATTCAGTGGGAATGCTGATGACTGCACCTTGGAAGGCTGAAAAAATGAATTGTTGCTCCAGTTGTGTGGAGTGACGGTAACTTGAAGGTGAAAGTTTGAGGATCAGTGCCTAACTTATAGTCATGCTTCCCAAAAGAATAATTTTGTTATAGAGATATTATTCTGTAAGAAATTAAAGTTGTTTAATTTTGTATGGTAAATTACTTTAACCCAAATATATTTATTTTGAGTTTGCTATTACTTTCCTTAAAGAGTATATGTGTTCCTTATGGCATCACTTGACACTATATGGCAGTGAACCATCATGCACTGCTTCAGTATAGTCTGCCCACAAACTGAGTTTTGCAGACATTTGCCTTTGCTTTAGGATGCAAGTCAGATGACTGAACACAGTATCTGTCTTGGTAACATGACTGACCAGATGTCTACAGCTGTGGACAAAACTGGAAATAAAAGCTACTAGTTGCATTAGCTGTCAGGATGGCTGTTACTATTGTCCTTATCATAACTATGCAGAAAGAGCATAATTATTCAAGGAAAATCACTGGCATAATAAGAAAATAATGTGTCTTCATAATATTTATACATTCACTGTGTGAAGTCTTTAGATCAGCTTCACACATGCTGTGTCATCACCTCAGGTGTGTAGTCTTAATTGTAGAACCATAGAATGGTTTCAGTTGGAAGGATCTTAAAGATTGTACTGTTCCAACCCCCCTGCCATGGGCTGGGACACCTCCCACTAGACCAGGTTGCTCAAAGCCCCATCCAGTCTTGAACACTTCCAGGAATGGGGCATCCACAACTTCCCTGGGCACCCCGGACCTGTACCTCACTACTCTCATAGTGAAAAATTAATAATGTGAAGTGGAAATTTCATATCAGCTCCACATTATATCTTCATATAAATAATAATTTAATTTGTTAAGGAAGTAGTGAGACCTCATTCGCCCTTTCAAAAACTGATCTCATACCTTACATATTGTGGCATGTTTTCAAACACAAACTGAAGCCAGAGTGAACAAATAAATCAATAATCAGACCAATCAACTGGTGATGAAAGCCCCACTTCAGGTTAATGTATGTTCAGAGGTGATGGAATTGAGTCTTACCTCTTCATTCTTCTGATGTGACTGGAAGTTGTACATACTATTAATCAGTTATTGCCTACCATGCTGGCAGTATATATTATATCTTGTTCAGTCTCTGACAGGGCAGTCATCCAACATGAACATCCTGCTGTTGACTTCAGAAAGATTCTAATGCTTCTTTAGCATCTCCTTCAAGTCCTTATGCTGCTGGATGCACTTAGGGGAGAAAGGTCACACACCCAACTTCTTCAGGACAGGGTGAAGAAAATCGGTTTCAAGCCCCAGAAGCTCATACCAAAGGTATGAATCAATCATTATCAACGTTTGGATTTTTGGAAGTCTAAGTGAAAATCCTACTCAAAGATTTGTGCTTTATGTAAAGCAATCCTATATCTCCTTGATACTCATAATCTAAACCCAAAGATTTTTATTTTCCTGTCATGGGATCTAAAAAACATACATTTCCCCCAGTAAACTGCATGCAGGATAATGAGTAGGTGTATAGGTACATAAGATATTTTTTTTTAATCAACATTTTCTCCAATAGAAATCAAAATAAAATGGATGAAGGGCATCCTTATGTTGATATTGCCCTGTTTCATACTCAGAAGGTCAGTATTTGTATGTTTTATCTATTTCATGAATGCTATGCATGTCAATTAAAACTGCCTGTAGGCAGATTTAGCTTGTGCACCTAATAAAACCCCCAGAATTATTTGTATTGTACCAATGAATTGATGCATTTTGCTTGTTTTTTATTAACTATTTCCCCTTCTGAAAATCTTTCCAGAGCTTAACAAGCCAAGCTTACTTTTTACCAAATATAAGTTTCCCTGTGTCACGTGCATTCCAAAATTATACTGATTTCTGCTGGATTACACACTGTGATCATGCATGTTCAAACCAGCCTCTGAAGAAATGGGTTCATTTATCACCTTCTGGAATCTTGATCCTGAGGCTATGCTTGTACATATGCAAGCATTGGCAATTTGGGGAAAGATTTCCATCCAGTTTATTGGAATCCAATCCCCTTAGACAGAGGAATAAATATCAACACATCATCTAAGGTCAGCAAAGGACAATACACTTTGCTAGAGTTCAGACTACAAATACAATTTTAATTCATCTTCTAGGCACCAGTGTCTCCCTGTTGGCTACAGACAGAAGACCAGCTTTCTAATTTTGGCACCTAACTTATATACCTAAAATAAGGTGATGTGATTACCTTCTAAAGCCTGAATTCATCTACTATAAATTAGCCATCTGGAGGTTTTGAATGATTAAGTATGAATCTGCAATTCATCTTGCCTATCCTCTGCCCTCAGTCAATATCAGAATCTGCTTTTCAATCAGACACAAGCAAGTGAAAGTCCATAGTTGTTTAAACTGCCTATTTTGCTGAGCTGCAGAACCCTACCACCTCTGTCCAGATTAGACACCTAGCCCTTCTTAATGTTCCAGTCGTGATTAATTCCCCCGAGGGCAGCTGTCAAAATCCTAAAACTCTCTGAATTTTAGACAGCTCTTAATTCTTGCTGAATCCCAGACCCACATAAATAGCTAGCAACGGACACTCTCAGACTGAAATGCTCACCCCGTTATACTCAGCTCTGGCCTCCTCCGGCTCATTTTGACCTTGGAGTTAATAGGTAGTGAAGCAGAAGAGGCAGTGAGACAAAGGAGGGATTTTAATTTTTTTCCCCTTGGACCTTTTAAGCATTCTCTGGGCATTCTGGCCAACTGTCCTTGTAATGGATGGTCTTTCCATTTTAATTAGCTCTGTGATTTCCCGATCCTCCTATAAGCCTTGAGATAACTCCACTTTGTAACTGAAAGTGTCAAAGTGCATTACTCATTTAACTTTGGCAGTGTCTAGTCATCTAGTGACAGACTATAGCAAGCAACAAGTGACTTGCCTTTTTTGATGCCCAGTCTGAAATGGCAAAGATGCTGGGTGAGACATGTGTCATCACTTGCAATAGCCTTGGCTAAAGGAGGAGAGGGAAACACTGGCACTCATAAAAATATTTTGCTGGCCTTCAACCACCATCTGCACAGGTCGGGCAAAAAGCCAGATGCATCATTCAGGATGAAATTCTGTCAACACAGTAGCTATAGAGGGGAATTGGCTTTTTGGCCTGAGGAAGCAACAACACAACAAAAAGCAGCTAGCTGCCTTCAGGAGCTGATTTATTCCCCTTTGGTCATCTGATTTATGAGAAATGAATCCAGCTTTGCATTCGCATGAAATTTTCTCTGATGATTTCTAGATCGATCCATCCTAACATATAAAAATGTAATCAGACAAGTCTTAGAAATGCATGGTCATTCTATCACAAAGTCTTTTAGCATTTCACATGACATCAGTTGGAGGGATCCAATAAAATAATAAAGCGCAGATGTCCGATAAAGCAGAACACACTCCAGCACTCTTCTGTGAAACTCATTCATATGGAAATGAACAGGGAGCCTCATATCTCATCTACAGGGGAAAAAAAAATCTTAAAAAGTATTCAAACAAATAACTTTATTCTCATGCCATTTCCTTAGAGCATACTTATGATAAAAGATTTCATGTTATGAGGTGACTGTGTTTTGAACTCATTACATTATGTTTACCATGCAAATAATGTGAGCATAGTTCTATTACAAGGCAAAAAACCAGATGCAGATTTTCAAAACGATACGTTTGTGACCATTATTATCCCAACAGAAACAGCAGTTGCTAAGGTAAAATAAAAATTACGAATTATCCTTGATTTTGATGTACACAACAGAAGAGATGCAGCCATACAGTATTCAGTCAGTATTGTCTAGATGTAAAAGGACAGATGGGGAGAATAAAGGTGTGTTTATAACAGCAAAACTCTTCATGCTGAAGTTTACAATACTACCTGAATAAACTCTTTCCATAAAAAATGACTCAGTGGCAAAACACTGTGTGGATCTTTCTGAATCCTTGAGACATTTTCTCTGGATATTGCCACTTGAAAAGATGGTAATGTTGAGCTAAAAGTGTGACCTAAAACATTGCTTGCACTCCTATTCTCTATTCTGGGTGTTGCATTATTGGTTAGGTAGTTTTATTCCAGGACATAAATAACCAAGTTAGTGGGAATCATCCTTGCAGGATCCACAGCAGCATCTTACAACCAGAACCATCAGGTTTAAGTTATTCATTTATTCAATCTGACTTTTTTTTTTTTTTTTTTTTTTCTGGAAAAATCTTATGTATAATTGAAAAACTGATTCTTTCGCTCATCATGTTTACCTTAATCTACCTTCACTGACCAGCCAGAAGTTAACCCTTTCTAAATAACTTATTGAAGAAGCACAGTTCCTACTAGTTAAAATCACACCTGAAGGAGATCTGTTGATTACTGTTGTAATAAAATGTTGTAAGGACAGCTATTTCAGTTACAAGATTTGCACATTTTTTTAAATTAGTATCTGTTTAAGCTTTTCCCTTAACAGATTTAAATGCAATTATCTTCATTTTTTTATTATTCCTTCATTTTGCTATGAGCAAAAAGAAATATCATAAATTGCCTCTGGGCATTAAGATACCCTAGATGGAATCAAAGTAGTAGCTGTGTTTTTTATCTTCAGAGTGAAATATATGGAAAAATGAGTTTACCTTTCAGAGAAGACTTATTTGCTTCATTTTCTATGGCTCACACACTGATTTTGCTTATAGTTTTAAGTTATTGAGAAAAAAGAAATGTTTGAAATCTGGTGCATTGTATACAAGGCTAGAAATATTTTAAAAAATAATTCAAGTTTTTAAAAAGAGCTTATAGATGTTATACATAAAATTAAGATTTTTTAAATTCATATTTTTTAGTAATTGAAATTCATCAAATCACGAGCCATGATTACTTAGCACAATGCTTTTTTTCTGAAGAGTGGAACTAAAATTTGGAGACAATAGGAAAGAAGTGCCAACAATACTCAGTGATCTAGGGAGCATTAACGTCTCCTTGAGTCAAGTGAAACATGCTTTATGGTGGGAACTAAAAGAAGTAGTTCCAAAGCTAGTTGGACATTTATTAAGACTGAAGACTATGCATTTTATCCAAACTTAAACAGTTAGTGACAAAACATTGAAGGGAAACTTTAGAGTTAAATCCCTTTACTTTGCTCTGGCTGCTAGGCAAATTCCTAGAGAATTATGCTGGAGATTTGCAGCCCGGAATCCAAAGTGAAAGCACAGCCGATTAGATAAGCAGTATAAAAGTGCTAGTATGACTAAATTATGTTGTGATCATGCTGTGAAACCAGCAACAGTGTGAACTTCCATTTGAAATAATATACATAGTTCAGCTCCCCTAGTTTTGTTGGACAGAGACACAGATTTTAGGGAACTGAGATAAAGGGAGCCCCTACTGTTGGCATGGCAAAGTAATTGGCTACACTAAACCTCAAATTTCATCACAAATTTATAGTGTCAACAAGTCATCCAGATGATTAGATCCAAACTTGTACAAGACCTTCTAATAAACAGAGCTTTCTTAACACAATGCAGTCTCTCAAAGTTACACAATGCAGATTCTTAACTACATGGCAGTGTTTGTGAAAGGCTTTTCAGTGAGTCAGAAATCTGGCAAGTGTCTTTGATTCCATTAGATGAGAAACAGGAGACATAGGAAACCTTGGAAATAACAGAGGAATGGGTTTAAATATAGTCTGAAAATATGAAACCCAAAGCACCAAAAACATTATATCAATAATGAAATGGTCTCTGTCTTCTTATGGTATTTGTAGACATGCAAAACCATTTTGTTTCTTTTATTCCAACAGGTATCTAACAGTCTGACTAAAGTTTAAAAAAGGACTTCTATACTTATATTTATCTCAAAGGGTAGTGAAACAATGCCCCTCTTTTGCAGCTGCCAAGCTCTGGGAAGTCAGGTTTCTCAGACCCATTAAGCATTGAAATCTGTACCCAGTTTCTGCCAAAGATTAATCAGAGATCCCAGGTGCCTGTTGCAGTGAAAGGAAACCATGTGACAACCCAGAACAGATGAGCTCCCCAAAGTGGAGGACAAGTGAAGAGGCACGAGGTTTTCATTTGCTACGACTGGATGGCCCACGGGATCGCATCCAGGTACGAACAATTTGTTTTGAGGCCACAGGCTCTGGGTGATCCTGTCTGCATAGAAAAAAATTGCACTGCAGTATCTCATGCTGTATGCTGCTATGCATCCCCAAATCAACAGGCAGTAGGAATCAACAGTAGGAACAGTTATTACATTGTAGCTCTCGTGTTAATGAGAGTCAGTAATTAATGTCATACCTACATACGGATATGGATAATTCTTCGAGTGTATTGTTTGCCCACTCAGATAGGAACCAGGTCTAACTGGAGCAGAAAACGTGGTACCACAGAGGTCTGCCCAAGCTAAGATGGATGTGGGAAGGGAGTCCTTTCCTTGTATTCTAAACAGTTCATACCACAATCATGGCTTCAAAAAGTGCAGGGAAAATCATGTTCCTTTTTCCAATATATAGTGCTCTGGAAGATTCTGTCTTCCAAGACGATCAGTCTGGCAGGTCTCACTGACACTTTATAAAGAATTAAACTTGACACAACTAAGTAATGTCTAGACATGAGAAATTGTGCATCAACATCTTTAAAAGTGTCCTAAGGGTATGGAACAAAAGTTAGAAGTTTTATGCCCCTTGAAATTTTTTATAGGGAAGTAAGATCACAGAACTGAAAAACAAGAAATGAACATTCTTCTAACATATAAGTAGGAAATAGCAAAAAATCCTCCAATAAACATTATCACCTTACTAGGAATTCAAGAGGGCATTTGGGAAAAATTCCTTGATCTAAATTTAGCCAGATGCATAACCTCCAGCTTTTACTCTGTGCAAAGGTGAGAATGCAGGCAGAAAACTTTCAGCACAGGTAATTTCCACAGAAGCATTATGTGAGACTGCCTTTGCTTAACATTCTCCAAATATCATACATGAAAAATAAGAAATAAGTAATTCACACAATGTATTTTTAACAAAAGAAAATCCCTTCCCTTCCTTTTGCTTTCTTTCGCTTCCCTTTCCTTTCTTTTTTTTTTTTTTTTTTTTTGGGTGGGGGGCTGTGAGGGAAGGGAGCGCCTTCATTTAATACAACAATCAGAATGAGCTAAATCCCTCCAATGCTTAGTTAAGCAAACAACTAACAATGCTGCTAATTAAGCCAGAGGCATCATGGGCAGCTCCCTATTGATCATATGTTTGCATGTTGGTTTTGGGCTCAGAGCCATCTCTATGCTCTCCATTACTGAAATCAGTAAAAACAGTACTATGAAGAAAAATGCCATAAAGGGAGACAGAAGGTCTCTGTGGTAATTAAAGAAATTCTGAGCCATTAGAGACCCATGAAAATGAGGATGCAGAGCTGACATACTATTCCACCCCTCCTTCCAGTCCCTGATGCTGAGCTCACCTAGGGTACATTTAGTCTGAAGAACAGCTGCATCTTTGCTATTTTTCCATTTACAATTTCATTTTCTCTGACATTAAATCATCCTGCAGAGATGAGTCTTACTTCAGAAAAGCATTTTGGTATCATACAATCATAGAATCATAGAATGGTTAGAGTTGGAAGGGACCTTAAAGATCATCGAGTTCCACCCCCCCTGCCATGGGCAGGGACACCTCCCACTAGAGCAGGTTGCTTGTACCTCAGTACAATTAATAGGAATTTAATATATGCCTAATTTTAACCATAGTTTTTACTGATTTATTGACTGGAGCCTTTTCTGCCTGGGATGGAAACTTCCAGTAATGTTTCTATTTTTTTTTCATTTGTTATTGTTATGAAAATAATTGGAACACTAATAAAAAAGGGTAGAAACCCTGTGAGACACACATTTATTGCTCACACAGTCTACAGCAGAGCAAGGCTTCCAGCTGGGACACTGGGCTCTTCAGCTTCAAAGGATGCTGAGTGAACTCAACTCCTTCCAGGACCCAGCTGGAGACACAGCACACTCATATACACTCATCCTTTTAAAACAGGAGCGTCCAGTTAGTCCTACAGGTGTCGTGTTAAAGAGGGGAGGGAGGAGAGAGGGAAAGAGGAGAATACTGGGGGATGGAAAACAGGGGCACATCTGGCCACCCAGGGGAGCGTGATCCATCCAGCTATCAGTGGTTTCACCAGCAGGATACATCTCTACTCCAGGGACAGTCTCTTTACAGTACAAATTCCTCCACAGAGTCTGGCTAGCTCTTCCTGCCCCGTGCCCCCCGTTCACTCAGATATTCCCAGTGGGTGCAGAGCTCATGCTGTCACCAGCGCTGATATTCAAAGGATATGAGCAAGGCAAAATCTGTAAAAAGAACCAAGATTTTTATTAGAACGACTACTGTAGTTGGAAAAACAACCAAACAGAAAGGCTTTGAGGCACTTGGAGCCTTGAAGAACAGTTTGCTTGTCAAAAAGTTGTGTGCTTTTTTCCAGCTACATCAGTTGATTTAACAAAAAAATATTACCTCCCAGCACAAACCAGTGCTTCTCTTAGATATGGCATTGCAGAGCCAGGGAAACCTGTCTAACACACAGAGACATTGTCTGAGATCCAGAAATGAACTCATAATCACTGGACAGGAATTCTTATATTTCATTTGCTTTGTAGAAGAACATTTGTGATTATAAACCTTCTACCAACTCATGATAATGTGAAATTTGATAATAAGGAGAAAAAAAAACCACACAACCCAACAGTTTTCATTCTGAATCTCAGAATAAAAGGTGAATAACTTTATGGAAAATTTATTCCACCTATAACATGCTGTTATTATCAATTTAGTTCAGAGAACTTCCTGAAAATTAATGAACATCACTGAAATGATTTTCTTGCTGACTCGGTGTCTAGGGGATTACCAGCCTGACAGAAAGAGGAAAAATATATATACACAGACTTCTGGGTACAGAAATCATTTTCTTTTTATCATGTATAAACAAAAAGCAGCAATATTTTTTACTTCTGTAATTTATGAGCAAATATCTCCACTGACACAATAATTTTGCCACTACCCAAACCGGGAATGGCTGCATGATGGGATTTTATTTGTGAAGGATAAATTAGAATTTCATCATAAACCCAGAGTATTCAGCAAGGCTCTCTATCTTTACTTGGATTCCTTTATACATATTAAAACAAACCAAAAACCAAAAAAGATCTAAATTAATGGGTACATATTAAAACAAGGATTTTCAAGTATGGCTGCCTGGCATTTCAACATAACTAAATTAATTTTAAAATAACTACAAGAACAGCATCTCATAATTTTTTGCCATGGAAGCCTTCTAAGTAAAACTATGAGAAGTAAAAATGCAGGATCTATCTGTGAGATTTAAAATTCTGTCAGTGTTGAATGAAATGCTGAATACATCTTGAAGTGCTGGATTTTGGACCCTAGGTGTAATAACGTAAACCAGAACATGTTTCATTGACTGTAGTTGTTACAGAGCAGAACACACAGGCCTCAGCCAAGAGATGAGCAAATATGGTGAGAAGCAGTTCTTGACCAAAAGATATTTCAGCTTAAATATAGAAACCAAATCGTAGAAGTTTCCACCAGGAAGGTCTTAAGATGGAGATTAAGCGGTTTTCCCACACTGACCAATGGAAACTGCTGCAGAACACAGGATGGGAAACCAGGGATTTCCAGCTTGACCACTGAATTAACCACATGTAGGCAGATTTCAGATTAGTTTCTCTGTTGGATATCAGCAGCTTCTTGGGGAGGTTTCTGATTTTACTTTGCACTATAAATATCTGCAACTAAAACTGTATACTCATCCGTCCATTTTGTCAACAGGGAAAAACAAGCTTTTTTAGAGCATGATTCATCTGATGTGTTGTAGATATCTGCCTTAGGCTAAATTGAATTGCCCTGACAATGACTCCATCTCTCTGGGATTGCAAAGGGAGTCTGGGGTGACCAACTCGGGTGAAGCAATTTACAGAGGAGGCATCTCAGTTTGAATGAATGAATCTTCCTCCATGTATTAAAGGTGTGAAATGCTGCCAGTGAAACAATAAGCAGAAGCAAAGCGGGCAGTGATATTTTGTTTCTACAATTGCTGTTTGCATATGTGCCAGTGCAATGTTAATAAAGTAAAACATAGGGCAGTTTTTTTGTGAATGAATTTTCTCTCATTTCTTCTGCTAAGGAGTCTTAGTAGTCCATACAACACCACAAAAATGAACTTTGGGGAACAAAATAAAGCAAGATGCAGGCTGCTCTCTTGATTCTACTCTGTAAAAAACTGAAATTACTGTACAGAAAAATGACTGGCATTAAATGTCATTAGATGCTTATTCTTACAAGAGGGTCTGATATTGTTTTTCTTGCAGAGAAGATGATAAGCACGTTGACTACTACAACTTGAGGGTAATGGAGTAGGTTTAATAGTTAGTGGATAAATGAGAGAAGAAATTATCTTCTCAAAGACAAGAAAGAAAAGCAACAGAGCAACTATGTATGAGACCATTGGCTACTATTGAGAATAAGAGTAGGACTAAACAAACATATGAAACAGGAAGTAATTTGAAAATCAAAGTGAACTTGTAAAACTTGTAAAAATAAGTAATGCTGTAGTGAAAGACTTTAAAAATTGGGGAAAATATTAGGGGTATGTTATACTTCTGTGTCAGTTGTCAGTTGGTGATTTTTTCAGTTAAACACTTGTATTTATCTTTTTAGGACTCTTGTACTTATTTTTTTCTTCTTTGAGACTATTTGTAAGTTCACCAAATAAATTTCCCTGATAGAAAATAAAAGTCAAGCTATAGCTTGCATGGTAACAGGCTTCCCAAATCTGTGCAAGAGCATGAAGGACACAAAGGTGTAGTAAATTTCAAAATATGTCACCCTAAGTTTTTCCACATGAAGCATTTGCCTATGTCTAGAAGACACCACCTGTAGTCTTAACTACACTAGGGGCCAGTTTTATACAGAAAAGGTCACTATTTTTTCATACTTCATCATTATTGCAGTCATTGGCTACACTTACACTAACAGGAGGCAAAGAGCTGTACAAACAAAATGTACTAGAACAGATACATCCCATAGTGAGGATTTGTGGGACATTGCTTTCATAGCTTCTACATGGGCACACCACAGTACGTTTTTTTTCTGCTGTCTTCATAGGGGAACAAAGACGTTAATAGGAAAATGTAGAATGTCTTAAAAAGCAGCTATTTAAGATGGGTTATGTCAACACAAAATGATAAATATTTTTAGCTACAAACACAACAGAAACAGTTGATGGGGACAGAAGCAGATATCACATTACCTAGCAGGCATGCCAAAAGGTGATAAAGCATTGGGGACTGGAAATTGCAAGAAAATATGTCAGGCTGTCAGCCTGATAGTTCTAGTTGTGGATAAGAAGGTCCTTTGCATCCAATAGCTTAAAGTGCTCAGGAAACAAAGTTGCTCATGAGCTGGCTGTGTCTGTGAAAGCATCGTATGAAAAGATCTCATGAGAGACTGAAAATCATCATGAAGTATGCTATGGTGCCCATCAAATGCAAGGGCCTCTCCTGTGAACACAGTCCCACCTCTATACTGGCTCTCACCATGGAGCAGAAGCTTATGGAGAAAGTGTCAGATGTGAAAAAGTTTACTTCAGGTAAGAAGTGATGCAAGACGTGGGAAAAATCACAAATTCATAAAAGTCTATGACTTCTTATCATTCTCCTTACCAGTTTCTAAAATTGTCCTTACTTTTTACAGGTAGGCAAAAAAGTAATGAAGAATCATAATTTCCTCAGAAATAACTTACTTATAGCAGCCAGTTTACCTTGGAGATATTTGACACAGAGTTACATTCACTTTTGCCATGTTGGTTAATGTGTTCCTGAAAAGCATTTAGTATTACTTCACAGAAGATGAAATAAAAGTCTGAATAGAGTAATATATGCATTACTTTTTCACCTCTAGAGACCCAGATTCAGGCTTTAATTGAATTTCTGCAATAAAAGAGATACAGTATTTGACTAGAATGAAATTTCAGGTCATGATTAAATGACGTATTTAGATGTTTTGGGACCTATTCAATATGGTTGCTACTCTGTTCCATATTTTCATAACATTGAAATCTTTCAGTTAGGGATTTTATCAAACTAATGCAATATTCAGTGTCAGTCCAAACTAAAATACAATGACTCTGTCATAGATTTTCATCTCTGAAATGGACACCCACAGTAGTCTTTTCCTCCTTTTTTCTTGTGAGATGTGGAATGACTAAAATCCAAGTCATTAGCATTCAGGTTGTTTATAACGTTACAAAATGATGAAAGTAGTTTGAAACGAGTAGTAGCTTAAAGTGTGAGACATTTTGTGAAATTAGGCATCTGTTTCTTCACTGGAAAATTTATATGCAAGTCAAGGCGTAGCAAGGCAGAGATACTGTGATTAAATCAGAGAAAATTTTATTATACTGTCCAGTTCATGGTCTCAGCGGTCCAGGTAGGGGATTTTTAGCATTTCCAGGGTACATAAATATACATTTAAAAACAAAAAAGGATAAAAATTCTAATCATAGAATCATAGAATGGTTAGAGTTGGAAGGGACCTTAAAGAACATGGAGTTGCAACCCCCCTGCCATGGGCAGGGACACCTCCCACTAGAGCAGGTTGCTCAAAGCCCCATCCAGTCTGGCCTTAAATACTCCCAGGGATGCGGCATTCACAGCTTCTCTGGGCAACCTGTTCCAGTGCCTCACCACCCTCACAGGAAAGAATGTCTTCCTAATATCCAATCTTAGTCTACCCTCTTCCAATTTATAACCATTGCCCCTTGTCTTATCACTATGCTTCCTGACAAAGAGTCCCTCTCCTGCTCTCCTGGAGGCTTCCTGCAGATGCTGGAAGGCTGCTAGAAGGTCTCCCTCAGAGAACAGCCCCAGCTCTCTCAGCCTGCCTTCATAGGAGAGGTGTTCCGTCCCTCTAATCATCTTTGTGGCCCTCCGCTGGACCTGTTCCAACAGTTCCATGTCCTTTTTCTGTTGAGGACTCCAGAGCTGGACACAGGACTCCAGGTGGGGTCTCACGAGTGCAGAGTAGAGGGGGAGAATCACCTCCCATGCCCTGCTGGTCACACTTCTTTTGATGCAGCACAATGATACTCTTCCCCTACTAATGCTGCATCATCCCTCCATGAATAATAATAATGGTCTTATCATTAAAGATTAGATAATGATACTCTTCCCATACTTTCTTAACCTGAATTTGTAAATTGACAGGCCTTCAAAGATACTTAGTAAGGGTTTTAAATATCTAATCTCATTATCATGTCAGTAAACCAGTGATTATAAAGCTCACAAGACAAATATTTACCTAAGAGTCCATAACAATTTAATTAAGCACAAAAAGGTGGCCATGGAAAATAGAAGAAATACCTAGTAAAAGATCCCAGTCTTAATTTTGATCAATTAAATACAGTCTGTAGCCAGAGAGAGCCATTTGCAAACCACTGGTAAAATGCTCTGAAATCAAAGTGAAATAAGCATTTAATTGCCAAGCTGAGAGTAGTCATAGTAGCAGTTTGTCATCTTCTTGGGTCCTGATTCAGAAATCAGTTCCCAATGAAGGAAAATATGCACATACTTAAATTTAATTTCAGAGGTGTGTTTGCATATACCTAAAATTAAGCATGTGCTCAGTTAATGAACTTGAATGAGTTTTCACAGGCTAGAGTCCAAAGTCCCGTTTTGCAGATCAGATTGAGTGTTGTATAGACACACCAGTTTTATTAAATACTATCATTGGGGTTTGTTCATTGTGTTTTCATTACTATATTCATAATTTTTACATACATTTCAAGTTGCTTATTTTGTGTTAGTTATGCATCATGAAAATGTTGGGATTTTTTCTAATTTATGTATGATCTCTATAAAAATATTAACTACCTGAACATTGGAAAATACGTAAATTGATACATTAAAATACTTCAAAACAGAAGCAGTCCTTAAAGCAGGCTCCTATTATATAAGGAGCCATATAGTAAATTTTATAAAGTGTTAGTAGAGACTTCTGTTTTTCTCTCAAAAGTCCAAAGGTGTCCTGGTTTGAGGTATATTATTTACTGATAAAAATATATATACTACAGCTGCTTGGAAAGGAACCTGAAGGTTCATATAGACAGAGAGAAAACTTGATCAAGAAAGAGTGAAAAATACTGCTGTTTTTTGTGTATTCAGTGGACAGAGGGAAATTAAACAGGTGAAGTTAGTCATGCTTCCAAAGGATGGATCACAGTCCAAAAAAAAAAAAAAAAAAAAAAAAAAATCCCCAAAACTCATAATTCAGCAAAGAGGTCAATGATAAACTAGATCCTATAAGGTAGATTCAATAGGTTGCATGCTGTCACTCCTCAGTGACAGACCTCAAAAGGACTTGAGGGATGTGATATTCAACTCAGGAATGACTGACCATAGAAACACCCACCTCCATGACAGCTCACTTTGCTGTGTTGGTAATTTCCTAAGCACAGAAGGGGAGGGAGGTTTGTCTCCAAGACTTGGATTCACAGTGGTTGAGATGATGAGTGCTGGGACATGGAAAACAGATGGGAAAAAACCATGTGGTGGCTATAGTAGCATCTCCTGTGTGAGCTCAGGTGCTCATGGGAGGCTGCGAATCAAAGCCTGCTTTTTTGTGGAACAAAATATCGCAGAGGGGTAAGATCAGGGTGTCTTCTTCCTGCTTCTTGGGTCATTTCTAAGATGTGACTGATTTTCCTACATCAACATAACAAACCTCACCTTTCTGCATATTAAGCCAGCAGACTACTGTTTCTTGCCTTCCTGGCTGTGCACTCATTCAGATTTAGCAGGTGGTTAAGTTCTCTGTAGCCTGCTCTCCTGGATACTCATGCGAAATGTCAGAGCTGTGGGTTCATCTCCTGTTAATCTGAGGTAGATGACACCTTGAAGTACTAGGGGAAAACGTCGACCCACCACTGTTTTGATTGTATGCATTATGGCTCAAGTGAGTTAAGATCTAAGAATTTAATTGGATGTTCCAGAAATTCAGGTCATGGATTGCTGTTTTCATAGCCAATGTTAGCCAAGATTTTGTTCATTTATTTATTTTTGGTTTAGGCAATCAGTTCCATTAAGAATAATGTGTGTGGTAATATACTTTTCAGGGCAGGTAGCTACCTGTCCCTTTCAGTGTTCAGAGAAGTTTTGGGCTGGACTGTCTGATACTTAGAACATTTCAGGTATCTAGTCAGCTTGGACAGGTTTTCCTGAAATTATCTGCCGTATTTAAGACCTACACATCACACTTTTTATCTAAGCAGCCTATTGAATGTGTATCTTAAAACCTCCACTTGCCCCCTCTGTTTGTACCTTACCTACATCATATTTTGAAGTCTTTTAGGTATGAGGAAGCTACAGTAGACTTGGTTTTTCCTTTGTGTTCACATTCAGTGATTCTGTCCTGGGCACATCCTCACATTTAATCCCTGAGGTCTCATGATGGGCTGGGACACACACTCCCTGTAGGGAATCACAGTCATACACCTTTCCCGTGTCAGTGCCATCAAGAAAAGGCAGCTAAAGCAAGTTTACTTCACCTGTGCAACTTAACTTTGCACATAACAATTCAGCCCCAAGCTAGACAGCAGCCCAACAGTCATCCAAAACACCTTCACAGATGTTTTTTGAAAGTGGAAGACCTTTTTCTTTGATGCTATAGGTGGGTAGATGCTGTGCTTCAAGTTTCTGCAGGAATTCAGCTTGTGGGCTTGGTAGGCAAAATTATAGCCGACTTTACATTGAATTTTAATTTGGAAATGAAAGATAAATTATGAAGTAATCACTAGCAATAAGGGTTTACTCCCAGTACTAATGTATCTATCTCCATTTCATCAGAACCAGTAAAAAAAATTAGGACAGAGTATCAACATGTACCAGTGTCTCCCATTGCACCATCATCTTCATAAGCAAAATAAAATGGGGAAAAAAGTAGAGCTCTGTGTCTCTTTTTGAAGAGCTATTACATTTGGTGCCAGTTGCCTAGAATTTTTTCTGTTTTCCATTCTCATTTACTCCTGGCTGAGGAAGAGATTAACAACACACTGCTATATGCATTTGTTAGAAGCCTTGACATAAGACAGATCTATTGGAATGTGAATATTGTGTCAAGGATGTGAAAAAATGCAATATTGGATGCAATTTTTCTATCTTTTGTCAGGATTCCTTCATTTTAATGACTGGTCAGTTCCACTTGTGGCAATGAGCATCCCTAATAAGTAGGGAAGGGGAGACACCAGCAGCCTTGAGCAAAACAACCTACAGAAAAGCTGAGACAGGAGAACAAGAGGGTGTTATTTGCAAGCTCAGCATTAACACTCCCTTGTTTCACTGTCATGACAAGGATGGTAACAAGAAGTGGCACAAGATAAATACAGTGTTTTTAGAGTGACAGAAATGTGAACGAGAAGTGGTGCAAGAAGTCCTCTCCCGTTCTAATTACATCGTCAACACGGTAACCTTTGTCTTTCCTTATGAACTTTCCTACTGTGTGAAATATTCCTAGTTCCTCCTCTTCTCTTCTCTTCTCTTCTCTTCTCTTCTCTTCTCTTCTCTTCTCTTCTCTTCTCTTCTCTTCTCTTCTCTTCTCTTCTCTTCTCTTCTCTTCTCTTCTCTTCTCTTCTCTTCTCTTCTCTTCTCTTCTCTTCTCTTCTCTTCTCTTCCTCTTTCATACAAAAGGCAGTCCTGTAATACCTAAGTTTTCCAGGCTTTTCCATTTCCAGGGGAGCTACTTGAATATGCCTGACCCCATTTTGATGTGGCATTGAATAGCATGGCATCAAGAACAGAAGAAAAAAATATAAAGACAAACAATATACAATAAAAACCTTAATTGTGTAGTTATAAGTTTAAAAAAGATTTGAAAGTCTGGTACTTTGTCTTTCCCATTTCACATGGTCCTGCTGCTAAAAAAAAAAATTTCCCTGAGGTTCCTGCTGCATCTTTCCTATAAATGATTCTCTTTGATCAGAATCCAGTGCAAGCAGGGCTTTTTTTCACTCTTACAGAGGCAATGATTCCATATCACAGCACTGAAACTCTTGACAGCTCAGTGGGGGTGAGAAGAAGAAGCAGGATTATCTAAAAAAGAGAGAAAAAAGAGGAAGCAATTCAAAGTCAGGCTAAAGATGACAGGAGAATCAGGATAGCAGCTGTACAAAATCGTACTTGATCTCTGCCAGAGATGTGGTATGTAAGGGTGAATGACAACTTCTAATTAAAATTATGACTGATTACCATGTAAGAAATGACACAATTTGTCGAAGACCTGGAGTCGAAGATGAATCACTTTTATTTGCCGAAAATGCTAATTTAAAGTTATGCATTTTTAGAGGAACATCTGTGGCATATTTTTTATAAAATTCACTCCATAATTAAATCCTTCTTTTTTCTTTATTAAAACTTTTAAATTGTCTTTTATCCAATCAGTGACTTTGCATTACAGTAAATAAGAAGGAAGATATACTGAAAACAAAATTTGGAAGACACTCTGACTGTAATTCAACAGCATTCATTTTAAATTCCAGGAATGAAACTGTTTTAAAATACAGTATCTATTGTAGTGTAATAGATTCACAGACCTGTATCAGGCAACTCAGGATACTGTTTTTCAGAGTTTTTGGATTGTTTACTTGTCGTATATACATGTGAACTAGATTCATACCGCTTTTCAAAGGGACACATGAGTATGAGCATTTATTCAAACACATGCTGACTCACTTGAAAATACATTTTTAATCTGGATTCACAGTGATATTGGGAAACTTCTGTGCTGTCAGCTCTTGAGAGCTGCCTCTATCATGGTCCAAGTTGATATTTTTCAGTACAGAAGACTAAACCTATTGGTTGCTTCACATTTGTCAGGCAGGGCAAAGCCCCATGGAAACTATCTGGTGTGGGGTTTTCTTAGTATGAAGTTTTTGGGTGGTCAGATTCTGGTTTGTCACCTATGCCCAAAGTTGATTTCACATGAAAATTTGCAGGCACAGTAAGGGAAGGATGGAAGTGCTTGAGTATTGATGTAATCTCCCCTCAAGTCTCCCTAGGCACAGTCTAGGACAGTGAGAGGTGGCCACATCAGGGATCACACTAATGCTTACACAGCATGGATGGTCACCAAACTGAAGCCTCTGTAGACTTTTTTTTTTTTTTTTTTTTTATATACATGCAATTCCTAAGCCCCAGCTGATACAGAGATGATTCTCCTTACTCCATCCTCTTCTCTACATTTGATTAGTTGTGCTCTCTGTGCTGTTCCTGTGGCTCCAAGAAACTCCTTTTCCATCATATCAATCCTATGCTTGTTGGGATAAATATATTCAGGTTCCAAGTAGGAGTGTTACCTAAACATGGAAATAAACATGAAATACCTTTTTAGTGTAAGTAATAGTTGTATACAGAGCAATGTCTTATGGGATCAGTTTGAATCTGAGTCTTGCTTCTTACTGTAAGAAGAAAGCATCTCATGGATTTCAGTGAGATCTGTCTCAGTAGTTCTTTCCTTTTTTTTTTTTTTTAAAAAAAAATCTCATCAATTGTTTTAACCATTTACTAGGGTAGATATAACCAAAAGAGACTGAAATACTGAAATGAAGATGATGTGGCAGAAAAGAAAGATGAAGTGAGAAGAAAGTAACAGTTTATAGATTTGCATTTTATAAGGATGGATATTCTAGCTTTGAGAGGAAAACAATCACATATTTTGTTGTTCTAGAGAATTTATTGATTTCTGTGATTAAAAAGAAAGAGCATGTATTCTTCCATTTAATTTTTAATATCTTACTATCTAAAATGTAGTGCTTAACATTTTAGTCAGATTAGAACCTTAAAATATAGTGACACAATTAAATATTTTCCAAACAACTTTCTTCACTGGATTGCTCTGGAATTCAATTGACTTTTTAAACTTAGAGGTAAATCTGAATTCTGGGATGATAATTATCACATTTTCCTATACAGAGTTACCATATACCTGTAGGCTATTGCTTAATGATATTAGTTTTAAAATTGTGGAAGTGGAGAGCAAAGGTTTTGTATGTATGACATTGCTTATGCATACAGTCAGCCTTAAAGAGCAGAAAGTGAAATTGTGCATTTCTTTTGCAACTCTTTTATACTTTTTTCTTATGTAAAACACATTTTGAGAACAGGCATACAACTGTCAAAGTCAAATTTTAAGTCTACAGTTCTGAGGGTTTTTTAATGATACATCATTATTATAAGTTACCAGTTGTTACACACGCAAACACCATTCTCCATGTGAGAATAAGGAAACTCAAGCTGAAAGTAAAACTAACTTGCAAATATGAGTGCACTTCTGCCTGATGCTTCTGTTTCCATCTAACCTAGGACAGCTGGTCTTGGAGCAGCTAAAATCAGGTCTTTTCTTTATAGGTACATTTCAGAGCCATGGCAATAGGAGGTCTTGAGCACCATTCTTACTTCACCAAAACTCTCTACTGCACTATATTATGCATATATTATCTATGATGTCAAAGCAAACTACAGGACAAAAACAAAAAAAAAAACCCAAACAAACAAACAAACAAACCAAACCAAAACCAAAACAAAAAAAAAAAAAAAAAAAAACCAACAAAAAAAACCCTGCTTAAAATAAAACAAAAAGCTGGTCAGAAAAGCACTGTGTTTTTTCTTTTGTGGCTCCATTACAGTCAGTGGTGGTAAATACACAAAGTAAATTTGAGAATCTCTGGAATACAGAAGTGAATCACGAAATTCATTCCTTATGTTTCAAGGGGAACCAAGACATAACTTCACCCTGAACAGTGATCATATAATCTTATGTTAAAATTCCTCCTGGAAGGAGTTGTACTTTGGAGAGAGATAAAAAATTATGTATTTGCAGATTTGTTTGCTGTTGCACCAACGCTGGGCTTTATTTATCTCACTATATTTAAACACCTCACTGAAGTGCTTTAAATTAACATCTAGGTGTTTGTTGACCCTCTCTTCAAGAGTTCAGATGGGATTAATCACTCTCTGTGAATGCTTATCTCTATTCTTTACTCTCTGAGTTTTTAGGAACAAAAAAAATAAATTGAACCATTTTATTTAGCAGTAGAAGATTTTCTTACTTCTTGTGAGTACACTGGTGTTCTCAGAAATAACAACAAAATTTTGTCTTTATTAACTTTCAGTTTTATTTTGCTAGGTTAACCAAATTATTTCAAGTTCATTCCATATAAAGGCTGATTACTGAGCAGCATTTCCTGCATCTATTTCAGCTTGAATTCCTCTTTCACAGATATGGGTGACTAGAAGAATACACAGTCTTGCAGACTATTGCTCACCAGGGCCTTGTATAGTAGCACTAATACTTCCTACTCTCCCTGTATATGCATCTTTATATAGCAATGCCTTGCTGGTTTTGGACTTACTATGAGATAATGTTATTTTTGGAATTATGGAATGTCCACAGGAATCTCCTTCGTGCAGCATATAAAATTGACCTAAGTTCACTGCAAATTTGAAACGGCCTGTGTTTACGATTTTACAGCTCTCAAGTACTGGCCTGGTTTTCACTTTGAACGTATAAAAGCCAAAATGTAAGTGAAACCTACAGGGGAGACAAGACAAGAAATGCTTTGTATTCTTAACTGACAGCTCTGCTAATTCAACCTAAATCCCAACCGCTAAGTTCAGTTATGCCCTTTGAAACCTTGTCAGCCGTATAGAAGCTTCTGTAGATGAGTTAAGATACCACACACACACACTCGTGTGGTGCCCACTTTTTAGTAAGTTTATACAGGTGTCATTAGCTAGTCTGCATTTTTCACTTTGCCAAGTGGTTCTGGTGATGGTGATAATGGTGCACACAAATGCAGCTCTAACTGTTTAGCATTTTAATTAACGTATAGGCTTTTGTGCTATCTGCACAAAAGGTGTCATTTCCCAGTATTCCCAGCAGAGATGATTCTGAAAGTTCATGGGGACAAACTGTGCTCAGTATGTCGGTAGAAGTTTTAGAGAAGACCTGCCCTTTAAAGAGGACATGTTGTTTTGCTTATTGTTTAGCATTAGACTTGTTCTAATACTTTAAAGCTTCAATCAAAGATCAAAAAGCATCACTGTGAAAAAACACATTACTTTAAAAAATAGTGAATGTGTTTCTGGATAAATATTGAAAAGATTATTTTTTAAAGGATAATATTCTCTAAAAACTGTAAAATAGTCACTCTTCCAAGCATTATATGCTTCTTTTAGGCTTTCCCCTCATCATGCATTTAAATAAAATATGTAAAGCTGACATTTTATGTCATCTCTCTATAATATAGGGCAAACTCATAAAGCAGTCTGAAAGCAGATGATAACAATAGACAACTTTGGTTCAGAGAGCACATATTCATAAATCCAAGTGCCTTTTGAAGTTCAATCCCTTATACTTGACACAGCCTTCTCCTGCCCTCTCAGGATAGAGGTCTCTCCTCAGTTCTGCAAAAATAAGTGTTGGTGGGAAAACACTTTTGATAGCCACCATTTCAAATTACACAGCAAAGAGCTGGAGGGTGTCTGTGCAAAGGTCATTGCCTTGTGCAAGGTAAGCTGAAGAGCAGAGACAAGCTCCCTTTTTGTAGTGTTGTATCAGGCTGTCTCCAGACCAGAGACAGAAAAGAACTCATCAGATCCACTTGTTAATAGCCAGTGCCTTCAGTGGGCAATATTTTGGGTGTCATTATCCTTCTACAAGTTTCAGTTTCATACAACAGTTCCATTCTACTTCAGATTTCTCAAAAATGCTCTTCATACTTTATTTTGCACTAATGGAGAAGATCCTTGATGAGAGTAAGGATTCAGTGAACCACAGAGCTCACAGACTTGAAAATGGGAAACATGACATGATGGAGTGTGATGACACAGCTACATCAACTGTAGATATCCTCAGAGGAAGCCACACGTGAATTCATCACACAGACATGACTCCCATCCAGACCATCTGGTTAGCAAGATGGCTGACTCAAATACTGCTGCAGCAGAAAGAACAACCTCCAGATGAGAGCATGCATGAATGGTTGGCCATTTGTGAGTGTCACTGTCAGTGACTGCCAAGACCCATTTTGATTATTAATATCTTCCAAGCAGGTTAGACATGAACAAGGAATAGTTTAATATCCTCTCTGGGCCCAGTTAATACATTACAGCTGGAGCTGTCCTGAAGAGGCCCACCAAGAAATGTGGTTAAGTAGTGGTTGTATATCCCAAATAGCAATGGGGAAGAACCCAGATGTCATGAAGAATTATTATGGTTCTAAACAACCATGCACAAGGGTTTTCTGCCCCTTGATTTAGTACTGCTCAGTGGCTGGTGTCCTCTGTAACAGCAGAGGTAAGCGAGAATCTCCTTTACTCCCAGTGCTCAGGACACTGTCAAAGAACTTCAGTTGCAAAGCAAAGTAACTGGAAAATAACAATTCACAGCATACTCTCAATATGTGCAAGTCAAGCCAAAAAGTTTGCAGTGAGGTATCCAGCTGGTAAAACCTGAAATGCCTCCTGTGGCTTGGATTCCCAGCTGGTGTGAATCAAGCACTGTTTGCAGCAGAGGAGCATCAGTCTCCACTAGCTGAGAGTTTGATACAAAGACCTAACTAATGCAATATTGATTTTTATTAGCTGATGACTTCCGAATACAGGTTTTCAGGCCATAAGAAGTTTGAATCTTTCTAATTCTTATGGCCAGACTGCACATGGAAGTGATAACCTAGGAACTTTACTACATTATTCATTGCTGTTTTGTTTATTAGAAATGGGTTATATTCATTTATAGGTCTGTTTTCACACAGACCTTCAAATTTTAAAGACAATCTCATCTAAATACAAATTAAGGTAAAAATATTATTTTCCTTTGATGAAAAAGTGAAGTTAATTCACAGTTATAAAGAATTTTGACATGTCCAGATAGAAGGCAGGTACAACCAGAACATATCTTTGCTTTTCCTAGCATGGTCTAGCCCCATAACCTGTAATTGTTCCAACATGCACATTATTAAAACTGCATGTTTTATTTTGTCCTTTTTTTATGTCCTCAGTTTATGTTTTATAAATATTCTAACAGGCCATTCTAGCTTTAAGGGTCTAACAGGGGTGGTAAATCTTTAAATCAAATTGATTGTATCAAGGAACTGAATACAGGTGAGAAAGTATCAGTTACAGTGACTATAAGATACAGATGTTTATAGAGTAAAAGGAGAAAGAGGTAGAACTTTAAAGAGGGTTTAGCTCATACTCTATTTTATGACTCTCAGAGAAGTTCAAACTGCAGAGCTAGAAATTTGCTATGACACTTGATTTTAACAAACACGCTTAACAACAGAATGACAAATAAACAATTGTTCCAAACCCACCAAACAGTATTCCCAGACTAGCATTTGGTTATGGAATAAGACCCCAAAAAAGCCATGAAAGTATGTCTTAAGGGAATACTTGGAGAATATTAGTTTATGTAGAAAGAAAACGAAGATTTTATAACAACAATTTAAAGATTTAAAAATATCCCACATATTACAGCATCATAAGCAATGGGCTTTGACTCTAACTACAATTTGTAGTGCTTCATAGGGGAAAGAATACTTCTTTTCCCCTTTAATATTGTTATCAAAAATAAGGACCCTTGCCTTGGCCATGCTGGTTACAGTCCTGCTACAGACATTATAAATAGTTGCAATCCTGAGTGAAATAGTAGAGTTAGGCAAAGATCAGCTACTAACAAATATGAGACAAGCTGATACCCTTGATCCAACAAATAGTTTTCAGGAAATCCCAGAATTGCAATCTCATCAGTGAGAGTGTACATGAATACTTGAAGGACAGAGAGATGTTCTCGCTTTCTCTGTATTTCTCTGAAACATTTCAGTTCATAAGAACCACAACATATTGCAATCTCACCTGTAAGAGGCATTCCAAAGGAACGTGCACATTTCAAAGGAATGTGCTAGAATTTCCTTTCCTGAAAAAAATGTACATTTTATGAAGAGCAATGAGAAACTGCACTTCCATGACTGCCTGCCTGTAATCCTGCAACGACCTGCTGACTTTCCAGCCTTAGCCAGAATCTGTATGCAGCTACAAGGGAAAATGTTCAGAAGTTGTAAATTTAAGTGTAACCTACACAATGCTACATGTCCTTTACTGGGTATGACCACATCATCACCACCCACATAGCTCAAATCTTGAGCCTATTGAACTCATGGGTGGAGTAAAAGCAGAACCAGAGTGAAAGACGGTGTGCTCTTTAGCAAGAAAATACTGTGATCCAATGTCTATCATTCACCAGCAGCACCTCTTACCAACATCAGCTGGTTAGAAGAAACTGTTTTATCTTGCCAAGCAAGGCCTTAGTATTTCATACACTCATACCATCCCAAGTATAACCAGGGAGGAAACCTTCCAGAGTCAGTGATTTCCATCTGTCCCAGAGCATTGATGCATGACTCCTCCGGAGTACTGGCCACAGCCAAAATGCTACAGCATGTTCTTGACACAGTACACTGCTTGCCTCAAGCTATCAAATTAGACTCATGGTTTCCATCCTTATCTTCAAGGCTCACAATATCCCAGAGGTACCATTGAGACACCAAGTGCTCAGTACTCTTAACACAACATGTATAGAAAATGCATGCTTACTTGTAAACAAAATACAAACCAAACCTCTGTTCACAGTCTGGTTATGAGAGAAAGGTGTCAATTAGAGTCAATTTATTTAATGTCGTCTTTATAGGCAGCCAGATAGTCTGCTGAACACTGTAAAGCCTATGTAAAACAAATGACATTTCCTATAAGACTGGCTTCACAAAAACTTGAAAAGAATATGGTCCCTTATGATTTCCTTACAAAACATGGTAATAACAGGGCATCTTGTCATATTCCCATGCTCTCCTTTCGCAAACATTATTTTGTAATTCTTGAAAGAAACAGAGAAAATAAACCCAAGATGAGAATTTGACTGCAGTAGATGATGGCATACAACTGTATTTTACTAAGATGCTTTAGAAATGTGGGAAAAAAAAGGAAATCTGTAGTAGAATAATTACTATATACCAGCTATTAAAGAAAGCATAATGAAACAGCAAAGAGTTTACATCATACAGAAGGGACAATAATGACTACATCTGTTTTACAGGAAAGATGTTGTAAACTAACCCAATGAAGCCTAAAGTTCCTGAATTCGTTTTCTTTGTTTGTTTGTTTTCATACAGAGTGTCATTTACAGGAAGTCACACATTCAGTACTGTTTCATAAAAATTCCCTACAACGCAACAGTTTTATTTTCAAGCATGACTTGCACTAGGTGCACAGACTAACAGTTAAGAAGATTCTACATTATTTCTTAATCAAAGCTGTAACATGTCTACTGCAGCTATCTTTTCTTAGAAAATGGTCTGTCTACAACTCAATATCTAGAGTACCCTGTTGAGAAAGGGCCTAAAACTGGAGATGCACATCAAAGTCCCTGAAATCTAAGAATACCCATGAATAACAATAATTAAAAGTGTATGATATCTGGGATGTTAGAATCTCTTCTCTCAGGTGAAAGATTAACTAACAGGCTGGATTATTTCTACAGCTAACAGTGGGAAGTACAGTTTCTGCAGACTAGGAAAACTTGTCATCCCTCAGGAGGTCATTGGAGGCATCTATTCTGTTGACACATGGATTGCAGATGGCCAGTGGGCACCATCCCTATCTCTGAGGTTCTAGTGCTTACATTTCAGTGTGGGGTAATAACAAAGTTATGCAGCTAAATTAGGACTGAGTGGATCCTACCATCAGCTGGTAGAGAAATAGTAGTTCACTGTTACAGCAGCTTATTTTGATTGCATGTCTAGAAAACTGTATGGTCCCCAGAAACAACTTGCTTTTGACAGGTGTTTGTGTCTTAAGTGTATGCCATTTGAAAAAGTTAAACTATGATCTGGCAGAACTTATGGTTGGGAAACCAGCAACAGCTACAATTTATTATGATACCATCATATTTCAGGATGTAAATCCATCCTTCAGTGACAGACAGTTCTTCTTGAATTTCTCATCTACTGCTATACTGCCACTATCTGAAGCAATTGTAGCTCCCCAAGAGGGACTCTATCAGTTCTCTACAGCTCAGTCTTATGTACTCAGATAAAAGATGTGAGAGAATGTTAAGATTTAAACCAGTCGTTATCAAACTGTTGATATCAATGGGCTGTTGTGAAATGTTAGCATTTCTCACAGACAGCAATGTGACTTTAGCACCAAAATTATAATTGAAAACACTGTAAGGGATATGTACATTTAACTAATATGCTTAAAGGGATTTATCATGGGCTTCAGTAGGAGAACTATGTCCTAAGCTACTACTGTGATGTTTCAAATGAGAAACAAGTGACAGCAAATTCATGTGACATGCCTACAAGAAATAGATATTTATATATAAAACATGAAGTAGTGCTACATTGATCGAAGACCTTCTCTAAAATTAAAGCAGCAACAAATTTTTTCCAGTTGTATTTCTGTTATCCTGAACAGATTTCTGTTGCTGCGATAGGCAGCTCTGCTGAACATCTCACACAACTGAGTACCACAAAGCCACGAATACCATGTAACTGGGGAGATGAAGCACAGGGTGAGCCATGAGAACTTCCCAGATGAGAAATGACTACCCATCTGCAGGGATTCTGGCATTCAAATTATCGGACAGGGACAGTGTAGAGGCATGTGTGATGGAAGAAGCCAACCATGCTAGCTCAAATAACCCCTGCTTGCTTCCTTCTCGCAGTCAGGCAACCCCTGTAACCTACTGCCCTGCCAGCACATGTAGCTTCAGAGAACACATCATAGGTCTCTGGGTTGCTTAAAAGCCATAGTTTGGTCACTGTTTTTCTCTCTTTTCTTGTTCCCCCCCTCCTTGTTCCCCCCTCCATATCTACTGAGTATGCAGACATATTACCGTGCAACTCGACAATGTATCAGTAGTCACAGTATAACTGATGATCTGCCCCAAGGTGTGACGGTTCAGCCATTGCTGAGTCTGAGGGTCTCTATTAGCACCAGGATGTGACAATGATTAGGAGATCAAAGCTCAACACTGTAAAAGAAAATATTTCTCTTGTACTGCCAAAGGTAACAGGTATGGAATTACCATACATATTTTTTGTCATCCTGATGTTTTCCCCCTATAAATAATTATATCTCCTGTTCACTTATTCATATCTTTTTAAAATTCACTGTTTTATTTATCATCTTTGAATTTATTTGCACGCACTGTGCCCTCTCATCAACTGAAATGCTAATAAATATTCTGTTTATCATTTGCAATAATAATCATATTTTCATTATTCCATCTTTATTTTAGAGCCTGCTTTGTCTGCTAGATTATATATATAATTCTGCTCTAGGTTCACTAGTAAGAACCTACAGTATGATGAAAATAATGTTTACGAAAATGCAACTTACACTCATTGTGCTAGGGAAAGTCAGTCCCACTAAGCAATAGGTATTTTAGGGGACTTACTAGATACCAGGAATGCAGCTCATGATTGAAAACTACACACTGATGAGGTGTGAAAGATGGTTTTGAGTCATTTGCAGAATGCTGGTGCCTGGGACTAGGATCTTATTTCTGTTGTATCTATCATCATCTCAATTACAGTGAGGGAAGAAAGGAAGTGATGGTTGGTGTGGAGGACTGGGAACAGGTATGATTGACTTATTATGATAATGTCAGAGATTTGGCTTAACTGTGATCTTTTTGTGGAAAATAGTAGGCATTAATGTACTTTGTTTATCTGCTACATGCAGTGAGATTGGCAGCACATTTTCTGTCTTGAACAGCAATGCTCCCTTCAATCAAACTTGTCTCCACCTCCATCTCAGTTAGACTTGCCAGCGTATTCTGACTTTAACGCTTGTGTGGTGATCTGGTTATTCAGACAGCAAAAATGATGAAATCAAGCTGAAAATTTCTCTTATTTTTATAATAATCGTTTATTTATGTAAAGAAACAGAGGATTGGAAGATGCTCCCCTGTCTGACCTTGAGCTGGTAAGAAATCTTGGGAAGCTTTTTACCAGGTAACTTCATTCCCTGGCCTGTAGGAGTGTGTCTCTTTACAGTATCTCTTTTAGGAAACAGAGATAGGCTTTGGCTATTCAGGAACTGTTTATGGTGGATGTGATGGGTGGAAATTTCAGCTTATGTTTAAAATACAAAAGCATAAAAATTTTGCATAGATAATATCTTGCTGAAGCTGGAATTATAGCAACAACACCCCCATATAAAATAAATATTTATTCTTTATCTCCTAGAGTATTTTTTGGGTGGGGAAAAGAGTGAAGGGATTTATTTGCCAGCTATAAAAGTTATCTGTTTCTAAAGGAATGGTAGTTCTTATTTCTTAAAAGTGAGACAAAGGAAACCGAAGAATGAAAAGAAGAAATAGGAAGGTAACAGATCATTTCCAGGCAGCGGAGTTGCTAAAAGGTTGCATGAAGTCTAAATATATGATCTACGTGTTATCTTGAAACTTATACTGTGCCTACATCCACCCCCCCATACCCCCCCAGGAATATGCAAGACCTGCATGCATGTTTTCAGAATTGCCATTAAAATTCCCAAGCCACCACAACTGGCTACAACAGGCAAGAGAAGAACCATTGGTCTTGATGGAAATGGCAGCAGTTCCCACCTCTGTGATGCCCCATCCCTGGAGGTATTCAAGACCAGGCTGGATGGGTTTTTGAGCAACCTGACCCAGTGGGAGATGTCCCTGCCCATGGCAGGGGGGTTGGAACTTGAAGATTGTTAGCATCCCTTCGAACTTTAACTATTCTATGATAGGTTCCATATACATTTAAGATTACTTTATTTCCTCTCTTTTCTCCCTAACATATGTCCTTTACATCTCCCTCCAAACAAGATCCCAGCTCCATCTCCCCACTTACCTCTACCCTCTCATTACCCTGCTCATCTTGCACTACTCTCCTGTTACACATCGCTCTGTGGGGATTCCAGTAGACCTTCCTCAACCCTAGAACTGGCGACAGTATAGGTAGCAATAGAAGTGAGCTAACAGGAAGGCATGGGATGGCATAAAGCAAAGGACAGCTGACAGAGCTTCTGAGCAGTAAAGTAGTACGAGCCTTGACTTCCTTACACCCACTCACTCATCAGTAAGATGAGGTCAGTCAGTCTGCAACAGCTCATGTTGACGATTCCTAATTCCCACCACCTGCAGCTCCCTAGGAATTTGCACAACTTGCAGGATGTCAAGCATCTGTGCAGAATGTCCACTTAGGCAGCAGAAGAGGATGGTTCATTTCACAAATTGGAGGAAAATTTTGGAACTCATTCAAATCTACCTGTCCAGAAATAGAAATGTTTTGAACATCTAATGGATAATAAATAAAAAAGGAAAAAAGAAATTTAAAAGAAAAAGAACATTTAAAATGGAGAAATCTATTTTTTGTGTGCAAGGAACAACAATCGGCACTGAAAGCCTTAGTTTAGTCCCCATGTGTAGCTGGGAGAGTACAACAGTCCTGAGGTGTTACCATGTAAAATGAACAGAAGAAAGCAAGTGAAGGATGCTTTTACTCTAGTTTATGACCATCACCTAGCCTGAAAGGTCTTGATTCAACCTAAAATTCACCTAAGCCTTCATACCTCTTGTTGACTCTAGACTTTTAGAGGCAGCCAGCCAATAGGAAATGCTAGGATCAGAGTCTTAAGTGGAATTTAGGCTGGGGGAAAATTGATTGAAGTACAGTTTTCATAGATTTATTTTTCCTTGATATTAAGATAACTTTAAAAATATATCTGCTTAGCCATTTAGAATAATATTTCTCAAGTATTTTCTATGGCTGGCTCCAAAATACTTTCAATCCCTTTCATTCATTATAAAAATCAGGTAATACCATTGATATTTATGATTAAACCATACAATTTATTTGCATGTTTTGAAAAGGTACCTTCAAGGTAGCTAGCAAGAAGAGGCTACAATGTTTTTGATTTACTTCTAATAACAGTTCAGTGTGTAAATAAAAGCTCCCAGGTTATTATTATGAATTTACAACTAGGCTGCTGACATACCCTGTTCAACAAATAAATAATTAAAGGCCATTTGCACTATACACAACTACAAGATGTCTTGGCTCTGGGAGTGTACTGAATGCTCAGTTTCAGCTTGTTCAGTATTTTGTAGTTTTGAACATTAAAAAAAAAATCTCCCCATCCAGTACCACCCTGATTGCTCTGTCATTCCAATCTAATGGAAAGTACTGCTGTGAAGAATTTGCAGATGACATTTTTACTGAAAATTGCATGAAGTCAAACATCAAAAAAAAAAAAAAAGGAGAATTCATTCTGATGTCAATAAATTGTGTAGAATGTGGGAAAAAATAATAAAAAAAAAGCATCCAACTTTGTTTCTGTAAAATAAGTTTTCATTTAGTGATTCCATATAAACTATTAAAAATGAGAAATATCTTGATATGTTCAGAATCCAAATGGCATTTTATTTTTTAAACAATTGAAAACTTAGGGTTTGATCCAAAATACCTTTTTTTGTCAAGGAACAACAAAAAGAAATCATTATTCAGCCCTATTCTCAGGAAGAAGAGATAGCAGAGCCATAGCATCAAAAATTGTAATGAGTGCAAAAGGTTCTGTTTAAAAATGGTAAAATATGATGAAAGTAACAATATAACTAAAATGTAATGATTCAGACGAAACTAGTGTCTGATTTTTGACCATTCTGTGACAACTGAGTAGTGTCTGAGGACTAAAATTCCAAAATCTCTTTAAAAGCTTTCAGACTCTGCTCTTGGTTACAAAAATATGTTTGAGAAGAGAATGACACAGAGGGGAGAACCGTAAAAGGTCACATTTCTCTGAAGCCACAGGCAGTGTGTTTAACAATAGCTGAGCCTCCAAGGATGTTCATCTTTCATTTCAGGATATCACAACAGTAGAGTGAAAATGAAAATATAGGAAATGGTTTATCCAGAACTGGGATTATTTCAGAAGCGCAGAATGGATAATTTCATGTTAGTAATAGCCTGTGTATTGTAATTACCTAAACACTTAGACAAGGATTTGTAAACAGTTATAGGCACATACTCTGTAGGTGCATAGAAAGGCACTACAACACTCTTTTCCCAGGCATGCACAGAGGGGAAGATGTCCACAGCGTGTCTGGGACTTGCTTGACTAGTGTGTCACCATGAGACATGAAGAGTGAACACAAATGCTGAAGGCCCAGAATGAGGCATTGAATCATAGAATAGTTTGGGTGGAAAGGGACCTTTAAAGGCCACCTAGTCCAACCCACCTGCAATAAGCAGGGATATCTTCAACCAGATCAGATTCCTCAGCTCCATCCAACCTGACCTTGAATGTTTCCAGGGATGAGGCATCTGCTACCCTCCTCGCCCTTTACTCTCCCAGGAGTGATTTGATCATGACCTGGCAGGAGCATGTTCTAATCCCAATGGGAAAATATACAACTGCTTTTTGAATTTTTATTTTTGCATAAAGATCACAAGCCTAAATACTGATGAATCAATCATATGAAGGAGGCTACAGGCAAACCCTTGAAGTGAATAGTTTTAGAGCAACTGAAGCATTTCAGCCTTGTGAGAAGATGGAAAATCTCTGTGTCACTGCTGTGTGAATCTCAGTATGTGTCATGCATGACTCTGTGGTTTAGACCGGACTATTTTTAATTCATGATTAGGTAGTTTCCTGCATTTTATTTAGTTTAGAGAAGCTTGTTTGGCCATTCACTCCACCATGGTGGACTTTGCAGTATACAATGGAATCAGAGACTGGTGAACAGGAAGGTGGGTCTCAAAATCGTACCCAGACAACACATTTCAGGACAGTGTTTACTGCACATGAACTGCTTTCTTCTGAGTAGTCATTCCTACCAATATTCCTTTGCAAATGATTGAGACTGATGTCTCAAGTGGATGCTTAAAGTACTACTACATTGTAGACTGGAGGATTATACCTCCAAAAGAAGTCTGAAACAGGTGCTTGATCTAATGCATTCTGGCATAAGAGACTTTTTGGACATGAGTGGGCCACCCAGAGCATTTCACATAGAGGCCAGAATGGTAAAACAAGCATTAGTCAAATGTTCTGTAATAGCGAATACATTTTGATATTGGGTGCAACACAAAGATTTGAAAATCCCATGTTAAAAACAGAACTATCTTTCTTTCTTTTAGGTATAAGAACATTTTTTAGCTACAGAGACTAGTCTTCTTGGATTGCAAGGCATCATCTCATGCATCTCATCTTATTCACATCAAGAACTTATCAAATATTTGCCATCCTTTCTGAAGGCTGTGAATGGCTCCCTGTTTTCTTGTGAGTTTGTCAGTAAGATCAATTACTGGAATACAGTCCCATTTCAGTGTACCTTCAAATATGCTCATTTTTAATGTGAAATAGTAAACTTGCTGATGAGTAATTTTTCCTTCCAAAGAGGTTTAATTATTTAGCTTCTCCATTCTCTTTGATTGATGCACATTCCTTTTATTGGCTACTGTGACAATGAAGAAATTCAGGATGGCATGTGAATAAAAACTGTTCCTTCAGGTGTAAACTTTTCTCTAAGCTACTTTAAAGTAGCTTTAACTTTTTAAGTTACTTTAACTTTTGTTACTTTAACTTTAACTTCAAAAGTTACTTTAACTTTTGAAGCAGCAGCAGGATTCAGCTGAGCTACTTAATCCAATTGCAGCAGTACTTTATTAATAAGTAGAATTTCACTGAATTGTGGGGATTATCTGCTAAATTCATAGAATTATAAATCATAGAACAGAGTTGGAAGGGACCTCAAAAGTCATTCAGTTCCAACCCCCTTGCCATGGGCAGGGACACCTCCCACTAGACCAGCTTGCTCAAAGCCCCATCCAGCCTGGCCTTAAACACTTCCAGAGACAGGACATGCACAACTTCTCTGGGCAACCTGTTGCAGTGCCTCACCACCCTCACAGGAAAAAATTTCTTTCTAGTATCTAATTTAAATCTAACCTCTTTCAACTTAAAATCATTACCCCTCATCATATTGCTACATTCCCTGATGAAAAGTCCCTCCTCATCTCTCCTGGAGGCTCCCTTCAGATACTGGAAGGCTGCTAGAAGGTGTCCCTGGAGCCTTCTCTTTTCCAGGCTGAACAGCCCCAGCTCTCTCAGTCTGTCTTCGCAGGAGAGGTGCTCCAGCCCTCTAATCATCTTTGTGGCCCTCTGCTAGACCTGTTCTAACAGCCCCATGTCCTTCCTGTGCTGAGGACTTCAAATTGACATGGAATTCTCTGTCCTTCTTCCAGACCTGTTTTAAACTCCCCGTGTTGATCACCACGTTATACATTTTAAATAGACACAATGAAGACTAGCTGTTGCTGTTGTGTGTTGAGGAAAATTAGTCTGAACTGATTCTTCCTGTTCAGGAGGGCCTCCATTTTCAGAGACGGATCTCCTAACTCTAGAGCCACCTTTTCTCTGAGCAAAACATTTTGGTGTGTTTGGTGTGCTATAAGCATTTTAGAAACTTGAGATGGTCTACTATATTATAATGCAGGAATTTCCTTTCTCCCAGAGTATACAGAGTGCCAAGTCTTATATCTTGCATGATGAAATACCACTTCTCTAGTAGAGTTAGTGGAAAATGACATCCTGAGCACCTTCAAAGGTTCAGTGAAGCAAACAAAAACAAGTAACTTGTTAAATGAAAGTAATAACTTTCAATTTTTGTCATTCTGGTTCTGCATACCAGGTCATTTAAAATTTCTGTCCCTAGCAGTCCCAGGAGCAATAATACCCAAAAGATTGTGCTAAGCATTATGTCTGAACCATTTAGATTTAATGGCATCACAAATTTCAGCCCTTCCAGCTTTATTCCTGCCCTTTCTATTTCTGAGCAGAACACGTTGTGTTCCATGTAACTCCGTGTGTAAGAAGTATTCAGCTGAGATCTTACACCCTAAATCCAACCATCTCAGTAGGACAGGATGAGGTAAGAGCTTTCTCAGCTTTAGTTTTCATGGTGAAAGTGGGCTAATAGATGGGGGTTTGTGGTCAGGTACAGCTGCAAGGAAGAGGATTTCATTTCACATAATGCTGGTTGTGTTCAGTTTAGCCCGAAACACTTTGCACAGAGTGTCCCACTGTTGGGCAGTGCAGTGAAGGTGAATATGGCAGCTCAGTGAAAGCTGGTAAATACCATTAGTTTAGCCCTAGAAATGTCTGGATTATGCTCTGTGCTGAATGTGTTTTCTTCTCAAGCACATTCAGAGCTTTCAAGCAGCTGTCTCGTAGTTTGCAAGTAGTCTTTTTGCCTCTTTTAGCTCTGAGTCTATAAATTGCACTTACCAAAGGACAACACAAGTTAGAGTGAAAGACACTGGCTCATACCTAAAGACTGGTCCAAACAACTGAATACACAGAAAAATCCATGTATTTCACCCTGTCACCTTGTGGCATTACGTGCTAACAGACCGTTGCCAACCCAAGAAAGTGAAATAATCCTTAAATGATAATTTTCCCTGCTTAGAACTACATTCATAGATTTTAAATGACACCCTACTTCACAACAAGTTACAAAGGGAATTTTCCTGAAGGGTTATATCTCTATCAGGAACTTAAAGAAAATAATTAAGTTCTGAATGTTTCAAATCCCCTTTGACTCATAGCATGGTATTCATAAGAAAAGCTCATGTAGCGTGGTTTACACTATTCCACTAAGAAATATTGCTTGTCAAAATTGAAAAGTTTCAGTTGAGAAGTGTTTTATTTGATTAATATCTCTTTTTTATGAATTTCTGGTTTTGATGATGATCTATTTTGTTTTGCCAAAGTTTCCTGTTTAGACATTTTCACATGCAATATTTTCATTCTCTGTTTTAAAATAATTTTTCTCTCAAATATGTGATTTATTGTAGAACAAAAAATATTTTTCAAAAGCTCAAATAAAATGAATTATTTATGTTTTATAAAAAATGGATGCAATGAATGATGCATACTGGAGGGAGGGGTTAAGCTGCTAAGACTGCAACCTTTTTGAAATTTTTGTTTTCTTTTTGTGTGCTGAAAAATTCCATCTTCTCACTTCTGCTTATTTGGGAACAAACACATACAAACTACCATGCAGAGAACATCTCAATAACTGGAATTCACAAACAATTTGTACTGCAAGAATTTTTATTCTTAATGCACTAAAATGCCATCTGAGCCCCAGTGTGTTGCTTTCATTTCTATATGTCAGAACTCAGCCAGTTTCTAAGATGCTGACAGATTATTTGGTAAGACTAATATGTAGTGATGCATATTAAAAGTGTGTCTTTGCCACCAGATCAAAATTTAAAGCTGTATTTAAAGCATCTAATCTCTTCTGATAAGTGGTAATGAGTTAAGCAATTTTCTACAGTCTTCACTGAAATCATATAATGAAGACTATTGACATGACCGATGAATCTACAGAAAAGTTGTTTTCCCTCCAAGAAATGTCTGCAACATTCTTGAAGTATTTTGCACCCATAACCACAGTGCCTGAATTTGCCATTCACTCCCATTTCACAGACTGGAAGTAACACCAAAGAACTGGATTTCCCACCAAGACGAAAGCCGGCTTAAATATGTCACACGTTCCTGTGTAGATGACTCTCCCTGATGTCATCTCTCAACAAAACACTTTCCAGGAGGAAGATATAGTCTAAGAGGCATTCTTTATTCTCTTTAGATACCACATAAAAATGAAGTCAGGAAAAGGACTGTAAAGAAAAAGGACTGGTTTTAGGAAGAAATTACTTCAACTGAAGCAGTTTTTCAGGATTCAGTTCCCCAAAAACAGATGGATTGGGTAGTATTCCCAATCTCAATTTCTGCAGGAAGTTTATTTATACAGTTCTTAAGATGTCTGCTGACAAAACAGCATTAGAACAGTATTAGATTAATTGAAGTTGTCTGTATTCCAGCTTTTCCAGACAAAAAAATTAACCACACATTCTATCACAACACCTAACCTTCAAAAGCAGCAATATCATTTGATCAATGCCATGGTTTGGGCCCCTACTGGCCACTGAGATGTATGACACATGCTATCCCTCACCTCTCTCTTCAAGAACATGAGAGAAAGAGAGAAAGAGACTTACAAGATTAGAAGAAACTAAATTACTTTAATGAAAATATTAATAATAATAAAAAAATAAAATAGTGAAATATATATGCAAAACTAGCATTGAATTCCCAAGATAATGATCACATCACTGGCAGCACTGGGAAAATCCCAGACTGGACTTAGTGGTGGATGGGAACTGGATTCAGGATCAGGAGTCAGGAATGCATGGATTGGGATCAAAGGCAGACAAACACAGAGTCCTTCTCATATGCTGGCCATTGAAGAAAGAGAGCCTGACCCTTCTGGGCTAGCAAGATCCCTAAGTGTCTAAGCATAGGTCCCTCTACTCTTCCCAAATTTCAGTAGTTATTGTTTCTTTCTAAACCACGTTAACAGAAGAGAAAAAGGTCACTACAGAAGTATCAAATTCCCACCTAAGTCCCTGGAGGGACAGATAACTGCAGTAGGCAGTCTGAAAATGTCTCAGTTCTCCTTTCTTCCCTTGTGTTGCATTTGTGGGACAGAACACCCAGTTTATGAGGACTGTGGTGAGACAGCTGAAGAAACCATTGGTCTGAGCTAANGAAGTTGTCTGTATTCCAGCTTTTCCAGACAAAAAAAATTAACCACACATTCTATCACAACACCTAACCTTCAAAAGCAGCAATATCATTTGATCAATGCCATGGTTTGGGCCCCTACTGGCCACTGAGATGTATGACACATGCTATCCCTCACCTCTCTCTTCAAGAACATGAGAGAAAGAGAGAAAGAGACTTACAAGATTAGAAGAAACTAAATTACTTTAATGAAAATATTAATAATAATAAAAAAATAAAATAGTGAAATATATATGCAAAACTAGTATTGAATTCCCAAGATAATGATCATATCACTGGCAGCACTGGGAAAATCCCAGACTGGACTTAGTGGTGGATGGGAACTGGATTCAGGATCAGGAGTCAGGAATGCATGGATTGGGATCAAAGGCAGACAAACACAGAGTCCTTCTCATATGCTGGCCATTGAAGAAAGAGAGCCTGACCCTTCTGGGCTAGCAAGATCCCTAAGTGTCTAAGCATAGGTCCCTCTACTCTTCCCAAATTTCAGTAGTTATTGTTTCTTTCTAAACCACGTTAACAGAAGAGAAAAAGGTCACTACAGAAGTATCAAATTCCCACCTAAGTCCCTGGAGGGACAGATAACTGCAGTAGGCAGTCTGAAAATGTCTCAGTTCTCCTTTCTTCCCTTGCGTTGCATTTGTGGGACAGAACACCCAGTTTATGAGGACTGTGGTGAGACAGCTGAAGAAACCATTGGTCTGAGCTAATTACTGCTCCTCAGGCAAAGATATTTTTTGCCCTAGTTTTTGATTGTACCAAAGAAGACTGAGCATGCTCATACAATCACCTGTCACATCTCAGCTCTTGGGGCTGTCACCTCCACCAGCAGGGTCATAAGCAACAACTGAGAGCTTTCCACTGTAGATGTCTGAATTGATGTATAAAAACCTTTATGAACTAGGCCCTGGAGAGATGCCTGTTGCTAACTATTTGAATTACACAAACTGGTGACAAAACAGGATTCTTCAGCAGCAGTGAAACCCAGTGGCAGAGATGCATTTGTGCCATCACATCAGTAGTGCTCTTGGCCTCTAATTTGGAGTTTTGTACCCTTTCACCTGAGGTGTTGGAAGAGGGGTTTTATTCCAGAGCCTCTGTGGCACTTTTCCTTTGTTTTTTCCACACTAAAATTCAGGTGTTATTGCCCTCACAACCTTGTACCTGTCAAACCCTGACAATGGTGTTACGACAGGTTCTCAGGGGAAGTGAGCACCACAGGCATAAGAAACACCTCTCTCCCCTTCACTTCTTATTTTGCATATTTTAGTTTATACAAAAGAAAAACAAGAAAAGCAGCACAGCAGATTACAGTCAGTTATATACTTGACAAATACTTTCTAGGACTACATGTGTGGAGTCAAAGCAGCCAATGCATGTGCTCTGCAGTTAGACATTTGTGCCTAAGTATTATGCTTCAACCATTGCTAATAGTTTCACAAGCAGAAACAAGGAATAGGAAGCCTGAGTGTTTCCTGGTTAAGAGTAAATAACATTAGTGGAAAAGAGTGTTGAAAATTGTCATCATCACCATCATCATCTTTGTTGTTGCTTCTTGTTGCACTGGAGAGAGACACCACTGGAAGACACTCATCCTGGACACCCATCTCCAGTGCCCAGCCATGGAGAGTTTCCCCTTTCCTGTTTTCTCTCTCACTCGCTCTTCTCTCTATTTTTTATTTTTCCCAAATGTAACTTTCTGCACCGCAGTCAATGCATGTCATCTCCTATGGACACTGCTCATACATCTTCACGCATATGGACCTGTCTCCCCTTCCACAACAAATGCCCAAGCAATTAATTATGGACATGTCAGCATGATATCAGGCTGTATCAGCTTAGAGCCTATGACTGAAAAATCACAAGCTTCCACCTCACTTTATGAAACACCATGATTTATCAGCATTAGGGAAAGAATATGTAAGATTTTACTATGCCACAGATCATACTGATTTCCAGTCTGTAAATCAAAGCCATCCTGCGAGCAACAAATTCAACTAATGTATTAAGATATACGGTTAAAGTGCAGTACTTGATCATTTATAAGCTGAATTTTACAAGACTTTTATTAAAATATCTCTGCTATGTCCTTGCTATTTTTACTGTACTTTCAGCTATATCTATTTTGATTCAACAAAATCCCAGGATGCTTTTCAAAATAATTGGAATGATTAACCTCCAGCTTCTCAAGGTTATGAAGTCTTTTATTATGCAACCCTTTACACTTGGTGTTCAGTGTGAACACCGATCAAAACCAACTACTTAAGAATAAATTTTACAGTTTCTGTAACTGAAGTTTCATTGGGCTCAGAAAACTTGCAACTTAAAATGGGAGGTATGGGAAGCAGTATGAGGAGGTAACGATGTGTGTTGCTTTCAACGCAAACATTTTGTTGAGTTTTGTGCAACTTCACTGCACTTCATTCTTGAAAGAAGTGACAATGATCAGAAATGCATCTACAGGATCCTGTTCCAACTGTAGTGTGCAATACAATGGTAGATTACTACCTAGGTATTTACTTCATTTTCTTTACTAATTTGTCATTACATGGAGACATCTCTCGGCCAAAATTCTAAATACACATCCTTTAGATTCTTTCATCTCTATATTGCACCTATCACTTCCTTCCCCAGTCTTTAACTCAGATTACCACAGGATCAGCATCCCTATTTGGGAAATCTATGAAGTTAAACTTGATGTCTGTCATCTTTTTTT